>CM060269.1:5876380-5928880 GCA_030684275.1 Acipenser oxyrinchus oxyrinchus
ATGTTATAGTGTAAGCACCATATACAGCTCTGGAAAAAATTAACCACTGCAAAATTATCCGTTTCTCTGGTTTTACTATTTATAGGTATGTGTTTGGGTAAAATGAACATTTTTGTTTTATTCTATAAACTACTGACAACATTTCTCCCAAATTCCAAATAAAAATATTGTCATTTAGAGCATTTATTTGCAGAAAATGACAACTGGTCAAAATAACAAAAAAGATGCAGTGTTGTCAGACCTCGAATAATGCAAAGAAAATAAGTTCATATTCATTTTAAACAACACAATACTAATGTTTTAACTTAGGAAGAGTTCAGAAATCAATATTTGGTGGAATAACCCTGATTTTCAAGCACAGCTTTCATGCGTCTTGGCATGCTCTCCACCAGTCTTTCACATTGATGTTGGGTGACTTTATGCCACTCCTGGCGCAAAAATTCAAGCAGCTCGGCTTTGTTTGATGGCTTGTGACCATCCATCTTCCTCTTGATCACATTCCAGAGGTTTTCAATGGGGTTCAGGTCTGGAGATTGGGCTGGCCATGACAGGGTCTTGATCTGGTGGTCCTCCATCCACACCTTGATTGACCTGGCTGTGTGGCATGGAGCATTGTCCTGCTGGAAAAACCAATCCTCAGAGTTGGGGAACATTGTCAGAGCAGAAGGAAGCAAGTTTTCTTCCAGGACAACCTTGTACTTGGCTTGACTCATGCATCCTTCACAAAGACAAATCTGCCCGATTCCAGCCTTGCTGAAACACCCCCAGATGAGTCCAATTTTCAGCTTTGCTCAACACCTGGTCGTTTAATGTTTAGACGGAGACCTGGAGAGGCCTACAAGCCACAATGTCTCGCACCCACTGTGAAATGTGGTGGAGGACCGGTGATGATCTTGGGGTACTTCAGCAAGGCTGGAATCGGGCAGCTTTGGCATGAATCAAGCCAAGTACAAGGTTGTCCTGGAAGAAAACTTGCTTCCTTCTGCTCTGACAATGTTCCCCAACTCTGAGGATTGGTTTTTCCAGCAGGACAATGCTCCATGCCACACAGCCAGGTCAATCAAGGTGTGGATGGAGGACCACCAGATCAAGACCCTGTCATGGCCAGCCCAATCTCCAGACCTGAACCCCATTGAAAACCTCTGGAATGTGATCAAGAGGAAGATGGATGGTCACAAGCCATCAAACAAAGCCGAGCTGCTTGAATTTTTGCGCCAGGAGTGGCATAAAGTCACCCAACATCAATGTGAAAGACTGGTGGAGAGCATGCCAAGACGCATGAAAGCTGTGCTTGAAAATCAGGGTTATTCCACCAAATATTGATTTCTGAACTCTTCCTAAGTTAAAACATTAGTTTTGTGTTGTTTAAAAATGAATATGAACTTATTTTCTTTGCATTATTCGAGGTCTGACAACACTGCATCTTTTTGTTATTTTGACCAGTTGTCATTTTCTGCAAATAAATGCTCTAAATGACAATATTTTTATTTGGAATTTGGGAGAAATGTTGTCAGTAGTTTATAGAATAAAACAAAAATGTTCATTTTACCCAAACACATACCTATAAATAGTAAAACCAGAGAAACGGATAATTTTGCAGTGGTCTCTTAATTTTTTCCAGAGCTGTATATATATATATATATATATATATATATATATATATATATATATATATATATATATATGGTGCTTTTAGAACACCCCCATTTTTCCAGTTTTCATTGAAATTTAAGCAGTTCAAGTCCAGTGAATAACCTGAAATGGTACAAAGGTAAGCTGTAAACTGCCAGAGGTTAAAAAAAGTTTAGGTTACCAAAAACTGAAAAATAATGTACATTTCAGAGTTATACAAAAGGCCTTTTCAGGGAACAAGTAATGGGTTAACAACTTACAGCTGTTCTGCAGCAATGGAAGTAAATTAAGCCTTGAAAGTTGATGCTAACAATTCCTACAGGTGTCCCAACTTTTGTTGATTACTTACAAACCCTCTGTCTGTATAAAAGCAGTGTTGGAACAGACTGTGTTACTACACCCTCTTAAGCATTATTTGGACAGTATTGTACTGCAGGAAGTAGTATATTGCTATCATAATGGCGAGAAAAAGGCAATTAACAAGGAAGACAGACAGACCATTATAACCCTGAAAAGTGTAGGTCTTTCCTGTAGAGAAATTGCAAAGAAAGCCAAGGTGTCAGTGAGTACAGTTTCCTACACCATCAAAAGGCACTTGGAAACTCTGACAGGAAGACGTCTGGCAGACCCAAAGCCACAACAGAATCAGAAGACAAGTTTCTGAGAGTCAACAGCTTGCGTGATAGGCGGCTCACAGGACAACAGCTTCAAGCACAGCTTAACACTGGTCGAAGTAAGCAAGTCTCAGTTTCAACTGTGAAGAGAAGACTTCGAGCTGCAGGTTTGACAGGTCGAGTGGCAGTAAGAAAGCCACTGCTAAGATGGCAAAATAAGAAAAAGAGGCTTGCCTGGACCATGAAGCACCGCCAGTGGACTACTGAAGACTGGAAGAAGGTCTTATGGACCGATGAATCAAAATTTGAAATCTTCGGTTCATCACGCAGGGTTTTGTACCGTCGAGTAGGCTTAAAGGATGGTTCCTCGGTGTGTGACACCAACTGTCAAACATGGAGGAGGAAGCGTGATGGTCTGGGGCTCTTTGCTGGATCCAGAGTCGGCGACTTGCACAGAGTGAGTGGCACCCTGAACCAAAACGGCTACCACAGCATTTTGCAGCCATGCAATACCCTCTGGTATACCTAGTTGGACAGGGGTTCATCCTACAGCAAGATAATGACCCAAAACATACCTCCAGGCTATGTCAGAACTACCTTAGAAGAAAAGAACAAGACGGTAGGCTTCAAATCATGGAATGGCCAGCACAGTCTCCAGACTTAAACCCCATTGAGCTGGTTTGGGATGAACTGGACAGAAGGGTGAAAGCAAAGCAACCTACAAGTGCAACACATTTGTGGGAACTTCTGCAACAGTGTTGGGAAGAACTTTCCGAACAATATCTGATTTCCATTGTAGAAAGAATGCCAGTGTGTTCGGCTGTTATATCTGCAAAAGGTGGCTACTTTGATGAGTCAAAAATTTAGATTAAATTTTGTTAAACAAAACGATTCCATGATTTCTTTTTTATCTCCAATTGTTTATTTGTTTTATGCTTTAATTTCAGAGTACATTAAGACATTAAACTGCGTAAATTTCAATAAAAACTGGAAAAATGGAGGTGTTCTAAAACTTTTGACCGGTAGTGTATATATATATATATATATATATATATATATATATTGTAAAAGATCACGTCACACACGGGTTCGTGCCCCTTTAAAAATTACGACCCATAACACAGAAATGGATTTTACCGCGCTGACGCACTATATTTTTAATAAACACAAAAATAAAACAAACACAAAACAAAACCTAACTCCGTTTTGGAGCGCTTACTAAACAGGTTATTCCCTGACTAACTCGCAGGACGGCTAAGCCGTTTACCTGCCCAACACACACAAAAACCACGCGGGCTTAACACAGCACTTACTTCTCAGGACTGCTCGGAAGCAGAGCACCTCACTTCTGCCTCCTTATACTCAGCAGCCTCGATCAGCTAAACTGATCCTCTCTTATACCCTGCCCTGGTATTTTCCTAATTACTGCCCAGGTGCAGGGGATAATTAAAAAATAAAACAGTTAAATTAAACAATAAAACAATTAACAAAAACTAATAGAAACGCAAAACAATTAAACAATAAACCAAACAATTAAACTACACAAAGGTTTTTTTCCATGTTTTTTTTTTTTTTTTTCTTCTGGGAAGCTTTAACCCCCTCCCTGCTGTCTCACACATCCCGCTGCTGTTACACAATATATATATATATATATATATATATATATATATATATATATATATATATATATATATATATATATATAATGATTTCCATTACATGAGAGAAGATGTTAAAACTTCATGCTGATTTGAACTTGGCTCTCGCCAAGATAAGCACCAACTAAGACGTAGCTTCACAGTAAACTAATGTGATCCATATGTGTCTCCATCCATTTGCGCTTCCTTCCATATGATGATGTAGATATCCTTCTGTCTGGTGTTGATGGCTGAAGTGTAATGCTGGCTCCAGGGATCAGCTTATTTTGCCTCCCTAGCATCAGCACACACAACGGCTACGATGCTGGCTCCGAGATCAACCATAGTGCGGTCTCCCCAGCGCATCAGCATGACAACCGCCTGGATTGAGCTAAGTAGGGTACATCTCTGGGGTCTTCAAGTGGGCACCTTCCATCCTCGGTGTTTCGTCGACTAGCCCACGACACCTCAAGAGGGCTCGACGGTGATTCTGGCGCCCCAGCATCACCCCTCCGTCCCCCACTCAACTCAGCCCAGCTTACTTACCTGTACATCAGCCTTTCTTTCTTTCTATTGTGCTTGAGATCCCCAGCCAGAATCTTTCCGTCTCAACCACAGCCAGTTGCTGCTCCTCTCTGCTGCTTCAGATAAGTTCTTCACTGTGCGACGCAACTCTTGGCCATTGAATCCGACATCTCTGAGAAACCGGGTTGTAGAGTGTGCCACAAATCCTCGACATCCCACTTCCACTGGGTAAACCCAGACTCTCCATCCTCGCTGTTCCGCTTCAGTGGCTAGTTGAGCATACCGCAGTTTCTTCCTCTCATACGCCTCATCTACAGCATCCTCCCATGGCACTGTTAACTCTACCAGGTGAACAAGGCGTGCTGATCCAGACCACAGGACAATATCTGGTCGAAGGTTTGTGGTGGCAATTTCAGGTGGAAAAATAAGCCGCTGACCAACATCTGCCAGCATTTTCCAGTCTCTAGCAGCTTCCAGTTGTCCTGGGCGAGGATTGGTTTTAACACCTTTTCTTGGTGGTTGCTCTCCTGGGCGGAGAAATGTTGTCTTTTGTGTGTAATGTTTTGATGGAACAGGTGGCAACTTATTGGTCATGTTACGCTTTGTCTTCCAATGCTAAGGCCAAACATCGCAGCACCTGGTCATGGCGCCAAGTAAACCGCCCTGGCTAAGAGCCACCTTACATCCTGTCAAAATGTGCCTTAATGTTGCAGGTGATGAACACAAATGACATGAGGGATCCTCTCCTACCCAGAGGTTTAGGTTCTGTGGTGATGGGAGAACATCATATGTTGACCTTATAAGGAAACTGATCCTGCTCTGTTCCATTGACCATAGGTCTTGCCAGCCAATCTTGCGTTGTTCCACACTCTCCCATCTCATCCATTCTCCCTGCTTGCCCTGGGAAATGGCCTTTATACACCTCATCCTCTCCTCCTGCTTTTGCACCTCGTTGACTACAAGCTTCCTCCGTTGCGCTGGGGCTGCCTTGTGCCATGTAGGAGGAGCTGAACTGAGACCAAGACCCCTCTTCCATGCTGAACTTGCCCCATGATATCACCAATTCGAAGGGCAGCCTTTGCATCCTCCACAGCTTTCTTTGCCATCCACTTTCTTCCAGTTTTCAACACAGGTGCTGCCTCCCTTACGCATTTGTCGCGTGACTCTACTAATGTCATTTCCAGTCGGACCTTGGCACTTAAACTCCTCGGTTAGAGCGGAGACAGGTAGCTGCAGTATTCCTTTACCATAAAGTCCCACTCTGCTGAGGCAGCGTGGAACTCCCAACCATTTCCTGATGTGTGAACTGATTAAAGCTTCCAGCTTCTCTACTGTTGTCAAAGAAACCTCGTACACAGTCAGTGGCCACAGCAACCTTGGCAGTAGGCCAAACTGAAAGCACCAGAGTTTTAGTTTGCCTGGTAAAGCGCTGCTGTCTATGCTCTTCAACCCTTCCACAGCTTGTTGTCTAACTTCTCCCACACGAACTGTGTCCTTTAGATCCCCGTCGTACCATCTCCCAAGACTCTTCACTATATATATATATATATATATAAACATTTATTTTGAGCTTCAGCATTTTACTGTAGGCTAAACCTATGACTAAACACATCTCTTGCCTAATGTGTAGGGCCTATAATTTTACTTTATGCCATACTATATTATTAAAAGTCTGTTTTCCTCATAGATTTGTTTACATATAGTAGTTTTTGAGTTACATACCCAGGAGACATGGACTTACAGTTCACCCTTTAAATAATGTCAACAGTTTCTTTTTACAATATATTTTCAACCTCAGCCTAGCTTGGCGTGCAGCCAATATGAGTCGGTATGTTCACATCAAGTCTTCCATGCAAGAAAACACTAAATTTCACCCTGTAACAAATGTCTCGAAATGCTGCTAGTATCCATCAGAATTTGTTCCATCAGAAGTACTTTTTAAAACTGGGTGTGAAAGTATGTGAGGAAATATGTACTGGATTTAACAGATTAATGTAAGGCTCTAGTAGTGCCACGTGATTGACAGCATGGAAAATATTTTGGAATAAACGTATTCACAGCAAAACCTATGTCACAGATATATAAATCACTCCACAATTAGAGAATTCAAGTTCATACTTTATGGTTTACAGTGACTGCTAATCAGTTGATCTCATCTCTTAGCACTTAACACCTATGCCGGTCTGATAAACATTTACACTGAAACTATTTATTTTATGTTTTTATCTCAGCTTTTGTTCAGTGGTTCATAAACACAAGTGATGACAGCACACTTTTACTTAAAAAAAAAAAACTTTAACAAGGGCTAAATGAATATAAAATTAGTACTAAGTCTGCATGTACTGTAATAAATGTTACCCCCAAATCAATTTAATAATAGCTGCTGTACCTTTAATCATAGATTAAGTTCAGATTTTATTTGACAGTCTGGTGCTGGAGATCCACTATTCAAACACTAATTTGTTTTCAAGTGTAGTTCCAAATTCTAATACTGTCAGATATTTTGTGACTAGTATACAACTTCATAATTCTGTTCAATATCAAGGTATTTTAGAACTGTAGATTTTGATAGTTTTGCTAATGCAGAGGTGGGTTAATAAAAGTTGATTGAATACAGCCATGCAACAGCGTCCTGTAGCTGTGTTGTATTAATTGATTGGATTTTACCCCTAGGTTACTTTTTCATTGTTTTACTTAATCTTATGAACTTCTTTTAAAAGGAAAGCCTCAGATTTCTTGATTAGATTGTAACAAGGTAAATGTCTTGGTCCAATCCCCTTACAGTAACCATTTCTCCTCCAAAACATGTACCATCAAGCGTTAAGAACATAAGAAGAACCATAAGAAAGTTTACAAACGAGAGGAGGCCATTCAGCCCATCTTGCTCGTTTGGTTGTTAGTAGCTTATTGATCCCAGAATCTCATCAAGCAGCTTCTTTAAGGATCCCAGGGTGTCAGCTTCAACAACATTACTGGGGAGTTGGTTCCAGACCCTCACAATTCTCTGTGTAAAAATGTGCCTCCTATTTTCTGTTCTGATTGTCCCTTTATCTAATCTCCATTTGTGACCCCTGGTCCTTGTTTCTTTTTTCAGGTCAAAGAAGTCCCCTGGGTCGATATTGTCTATACCTTTTAGGATTTTGAATGTTTGAATCAGATCGCCGCGTAGTCTTCTTTGTTTAAGACTGAATAGATTCAATTCTTTTTGCCTGTCTGCATATGACATGCCTTTTAAACCCGGGATAATTCTGGTTGCTCTTCTTTGCACTCTTTCTAGAGCAGCAATATCCTTTTTGTAACGAGGTGACCAGAACTGAACACAATATTCTAGGTGAGGTCTTACTAATGCATTGTAAAGTTTTAACATTACTTCCCTTAATCGTACTAGCTGTATAGAAATTGAATGGGAGTTCAATACTGCATATTCAAATCTGGTTCCTCCCTTTAAACTACACTTACAACACTCATCCACCAGTGACCAGTGTGCTCTGTAAAATCAGTGCTAGGGAAATGGACAAAACATGTGCCTGGAAATTGACTGCCAAACCAGTCTGTGATTTCTGGCAATTCCTGATGTCAGTAAGATATGGAATGCTCTTTATATCCATAAGATGCTGCCAATCTAGCTCCTGATTCCTCTGTTCTGCCTTGTGACTGTAAATGGCTGTACCTTTCAAGGTATAGGAGGCTGTGTGGTCCAGTGGTTAAAGAAAAGGGCTTGTAAGCAGGAGGTCCCCGGTTCAAATCCCACCTCAGCCACTGACTCATTGTGTGACTCTGAGCAAGTCACTTAACCTCCTTGTGCTCCGTCTTCCGGGTGAGACATAGTTGTAAGTGACTCTGCAGCTGATGCATA
This sequence comes from Acipenser oxyrinchus oxyrinchus, assembly GCA_030684275.1. Lineage (NCBI taxonomy): Eukaryota > Metazoa > Chordata > Actinopteri > Acipenseriformes > Acipenseridae > Acipenser > Acipenser oxyrinchus. The sequence goes on from CM060269.1 coordinate 5,884,645, forward strand.
GTTCACACACCCTAGTCTCTGTAAGTCGCCTTGGATAAAGGTGTCTGCTAAATAAACAAATAATAATAATCTAGGAAGGTGGGCTTGATATTAAAATTCACAAAGAATCATTTATCATTTGCATCTCTCTTCAATGACATGCCATGATGACAAAAGAATGAATGCTCCTCTGAGTAGAAAACCGTCATGTGAAATAAAGAAAAGCTGACTAAATTGCTAAGTAATTTTATCCACATGATTGACTTTATGATCCTTTTAGTGCAGCAAGTAGTCGTTATGCTTTCAATTGATGCCAAAAGTTTTCAGTGGAAAAATGATTCAAATCACGAGAAAGAAAAGGAAAGGCTGGTTTGATGCGGCACAAATAGATTTCTTCAGACCCACTTCTCTCCACTTTTAATGGAGCTGAAGTTAATTGGTAGCTGTCGCCCTTACAAATGACTTCTTGAAACTTTTTTTGCCTTTATAATCATTTCTAACCAGGATTTTTTTTTTTGGCTTAAGTATATGAATAAAAGCCTATTTATCACTTGTCTGAAAATCATGTTCAATAGCTGTTGCTCATTTAAAAGGCAAATTAATAACTCACGCATTTTCAGTTACTAACCATAATATTAAAAGTTATAAAAAATAGTTTTTTGATTTGCTTTATGACAGCACAGGTTTTTTTTTTTTTTTTTTTTGCTTTTTGCTTTACTTTGCACTGAAACACATTGTATTTTCATACACTTAGGAATTCAAGCTGCAGGTGGTCTCTAAAAGGAAAACAGAGATATATTTGTATGGCAGCTGTTCATAAAAAACAAAGGGTAATGGTCATTTTACCCTAGAGGCATTAATTTTTTATTCAGGGCCACTAGGCTGCCCTTGAAATAATAATGATCTGTTTTAGGTTCTGCTTAAGTGTTGTTTGGAACCTTACAAAAAAGTTATAAAAAATTCTATTGGGATACTATTATAATGTTACTGTATTATCCTGAAGAAACCCTTGCAAAATCTTTAGCAAACCACAGCATGTAGTACTAACACAAAAGAAATACTGTACTGTACATATACTGTACTGTACACACATTATGCTAAATTCGGTTCAGGGAAAGCAGCAGGCTACATTTCATTCAGGTCAACAGTGAATAGAGCTTATAAAGATTAACCAACACGTTAACTAAATCTTTATAATGGACAGACAAACCCAGACCAATGCTGCTGTCAAACAGTAGCCTACCTGTGAGCACATAGTATGGGCAATATACTGAATGTGATGTACTGAATGTGATGTTGTATGAATTGCCCTAAAGTGAAGGTACACTTCAGTAATTTACAGAGGCTGATAAAACTATATTTTAAATTGCATTTCCCCCATGTAAATAATATTATCGGAGTAAAATCATTTAAAGAAGTCATATTATTTACATATCTACCTGATACAAGTCTACCTGATACCATCTTCCGTTTAAGATATATATATATATATATATATATATATATATATATATATATATATATATATATATATATATATATATATATATTCTATTAAAATACTATCTAACCTTCAAAACTCCCAATACATAGGAAGGGATACCATGTCTTTACTATTTTCCCTTACCATATGGGTTTTCTGATAACGGCTCTCCTCCTAATTTGTCAGAAGCCCAGTGTGATGGGACTTGGCACTTCCTCTGCAACAAAAACTCTGCCCCAGTACATTTCAAACTGCGCTTGAATTGAAAAGCAAACATCTTTTACCTGCTATCCTTGGAATCTTCTCAATTCAATACCCACTTGGCGGGCAAATAGATTGTTATCATCGCTGTTCTTGGGTTGTTTGTCAAACCTGCCAGCGTTTTGACTCCATGACTGAACAAGTTATTTGACCCAATTATTTACATACTTTTTGTGAATAACAGAATAAAAACAAAAACTGCTGCTAATCTCTTTGGTACACAAGATGAATGACACAACTGGAGATAATCCTTTTGTGTGTCCCTAAAAAGTTAATTTGTTTGTGAAATTAATCGTAGCCTTAAACCCACTTATCACAAACACAGTGATAAGGTCACGGGATCATACAGAAAAGAGTGCCACCCAGACAATGTTACACTGTTTAAACACTTCAAAAAATTCCTTGGAAAATGAGTAACAAACTTCAATTCAACATTTGGGTTTAGCTTGTAATTATGAGAAAAGAGGTAGCTGTATCTCCAAAGAAAATGTCTGGAACAAAAGCGTGTGCTCAGCTTTGAAATGTATGATATTTGTCACTTTTTCATATTAAATCTATTACATAAATATTTTCTAGGTTAGTGTTAAGCATTTGTAAAAGAAGACAAGACAATGCTCTTTTATTCTTTTGTTCTGGGGTAGTGTTCTTTGCTGAAGCTAAATTTAATTACTTGAGTTTCAAATGGTAAGCTTGATGTCTGGGGACACCTGTCAGCAAGTTCAGTTGAAATGCTCCACTGAAAGCCATGTGTGCATTGCGTGGATATTCCATTGCACTGTAAATGTGGGTTGCACGTCAGTGGTGTGCATGCATTTAGAGTAGACTGAGCAGAGACAGATTGTATTATGAACTGTTCAAATCCAGATATTCTTTAAACAGGTTGTATGATTGTATGTCTTTTACCTGTCTGATTCTATTGATAACAATACAAACTTCAATATTATTATTTTAAAAAAAAACACTGAGCCTAGATGCTTGTCATAAAGAAACTGAAATCAAAAGTGTATTTTCTAAATGTGAACATGTCTGATTTTGTTACAGAAATTGCTGCAGCATTTTTTTTTTTTTAAAGACATGTTTAAATACTGTATGAGTAACAAAATAAATATACACTCAATACGACCCTCATATATGTGTCGTGTGTGTGTGTGTGTGTGTGTGTGTGTGTGTGTGTGCGCGCGCATTCCCCTTTAGGAATCAGAACTGATATTACCTTCAGTTCATAACAACAGAGTGCTTGCAAAACCATAAAATCAGTCCTGCAGCGCTGAAGTAACTTGTCTGAAAATGTATATCTATCTGTCAGCTGTGTACAAATCTTGATTATTTGTTAAAGCAAATGTATGTATGGAGGAGTGGAGCCCTTGTTCGTGCTATTGTCTATAAACCAGGACAATCAATATGAATAAGCACAGACTAAAATGTGACATCCAGTTGGCCACCTCCTTTTGTTTAATTCTATTTTTTGTAAAATACATCAAATAAACACAACAGAGTGGAGGCAAAATATAATGTCATGGACAAGTCTGATTTTGTGATTGCACAAGGACTGTCCCAATGACCACGGTAATCCTCCACACTTTTTGCTTAGTTAATGTCCTGGGAGCTTGATTGGTGTAAATTACCTGTGACATCTCATTAATCCTCTCTTTCCTCACAACCACATAATTAATGATAAAATTGACAATAATACACAAATTAGCTAACTAACACTTTATGGTGTTGGTTTTGATTAACATCAGGAAGCCAAAAATGACACTAATGTAATGCATATCCCAAAAGACAGCAGGCACTTTGACCTCAGACATACATTTTATTTTATCTTTTGTATTTCTTTTGCACCATCACAGGGATTAATCCTCAGGCTGGGATGAAGACAAGACAAAACTGAGGCCACTATTAGAGCTGCTGTGCTCTCTCTGGAAACACACCACGTCGATTGTATTTGTTTAAGAAGGAAATCCTAATGCATATAAAACCATGGCTTACTGTCACGTCCTATTGTCTAGTTAGGGCAGTGATAAATGAGCAACTGCCATGATTTAGTTGAACTACTTCACTGTTGAGTGTTAGCATTTGCTTATTTATGGACATGTTTAATTAAGGATAAATGGTGTGAAATGCATATTGGTTTAGTAAATCTTATTTATGATGGAATGGAAAACACAAGTAATTATGATCCAATTTTATAATGGAAAATGATTAGGTTAAAAAACAGGATGGGAAAACAGCTACATCATTGTTGAGCAAAGTAAGAAAAAAATATTTCAAGGTTTGTTTTGATTATTGATTTATTTCAGTCTTAGTCCAGGAAACATAAATAATTACACAGCATTAATCAGGTAGAATTGATATTATCAAGGTGAATTTCTGGTAATAGTTTAATATTAGCCTAGAAAGTTACAGGAAATGTCATGGGGGTGGGGATTGTTACCTGGTTCATGAAAGTAGTTCAAACTGTTTTGTTTTTTTCTTTGTTGTTATGAGTTAGGAAGACATTGCCTTGGGAGAAAAATGAAAACATGACATCAACATATGCTTAGAGATTAGAATACTAAATACCATGCAGAGGTGCTGTGCTTAAAGAATGGCAACACTGACAAGCAATATCAAGGGAATCCAAACACCTTATCCCCCTTCCCCTCCGGGACTAGATGATTTTACTGACTCACAGTGTTGGGACAGGTTTAATTCGTTAACATAGCTGTGTATAATTAGGTGTTTTAAAGGGTTATTACAACAGCATGTTGTGTTACAAAGTAATTACACTGTTATATACAGTATTTACAGGGGCTACATGGCATAATCATTTCATTCAGGTGTTTTCTTTTTCTACACCAATTCTTTTTAAAGAAATTCTAAAAATCTACAACTAACTAATGTTCAACTGCAGTGTCGTTGGTTGTCGTTAGGGCTGGTTTATGCACAGGGACATGCAAAATACCCAAACAAAGACTGTGTGACAGCAATGAGAAGCAAACTGACTGTCAAACCCACCCGCAGACATACCATGGCTACAGGACTCAAAGGCGCATTCTCTAGGGCAGTAAGAGTATTTAACAAATTCCAATGAACAAATTCCAATATATTTTTTTTGAGAAAAAGGGAGAGCCCCTTTAACATAGTTTACAACACACTGATCAATTATGTACGTATAACAAGTCCAAAAACTACAGTGTTACTCGTTAAATAAGCATTTTAAATTTAGTTTTGTAAACGGAATTGTGTTTTTAGTCCCCTTGTATTACTATAACTACAACAATATCCCTTCATCACAACTAACCGCAACCTACAGTATTAGAATAAAAGGTATGAATAAAATCCTATTTACTCAAGCAGCAGTTTATACAAAAGTTTTTCAAAACCCTGGAGCAGTTCTTCTGTAGTATCATTTGTACAATAAGCAGCAGGCAATAATACACAAGCCCCTTTTCCTGTTCTGGCATTAGAAGGACATCCACAAAAAACATGGCAGAGAAAGGCTGGACAAATGCTGGCAAGTGCTTTATCATCTGCTTAGCCATTCTCCGACCGATCATAAACAGTAATTCGGTGTCCCTTGATGCCAGTAATGCTTCTCTGTAACTCGTCTAGTTATAAATCTAGCCACTGCTGCAATAAATTGCGCACATTTTTTAAAAGAACAAGAAAGCTGTGTGGCTTTAAAAACTACTATTAACTATACCATGAAGATTATAAAGATTAACAAAGGCTATTGCCACGGTAAATGACAGCTACAGGCTTTATTTCAACTTATATGAAGTGAATATCCACAAGAGGTTACAAACCCAAACTTGAATCCTAAAATCATCTAACCTGAAACGTTACCACATTAAAACACTCCCACATAGATACTGTATGCTTTATTTATGATTAACAATGTTTAACTAAAACTGTCTGTTTTCATTTCTAACATGATGCAAGTTTGGAAGCAAAATCAGGGAAAATTACTAATTAAACACCAAGACCTGTAAAAAATACACTTTGTTCAAGATGTACTGAAAGAGTCAGTGAAGGCAGGGGAATGCACGGAGTAACTTTATTACCCATGCAATTTAATGGGTGCTTTTGGTTCCAACAGTACTTAGAAAGACACATTTTCTTAACTTCAGTTTAGCACAGAAGCACTCCTGTGGGAGCACTGTCATTCAAGAGTCCTCAAAATACCGTTGCTGAATAAACTTTGTTTCAGAGAATTGCCTGAGAAAAGCTTTGACACAATGTTGTATTTTGTCAGTAAATTATAATCTTAGGAATGTGATAAACATACATTAGTTGATTAAATAGTCACAGTACACTGAACATGAAGAGTATAAACAGGGCTTTTGTTTTATTACCTTTTTCTGTATTTCCTTTGTTTTGGTTTGTCTTTTGGAGATGGACAAAAATGAGTGTGCATTGTGGCTCTTATGTTTTATACTGTCCAACAAATGGTTCTTTCAATTGTTGCCCAATGGTAATGTTCTGGAGTTTTTATGTTTTGATGCAACCTTAGATCTGCTCCAATCAAATAACAGCACAGATGGGAATCACACTGTACCTCAATCTCAACAAGATACAAACACGAAAGGGAACAAAATATAAAAAGTAGTCTCTGCTGTTCTGTCAGGGTTTGTGTTTACAGCCTAAATTAGAAAACAAAAATAGCGGGAATCTTATTTTTCCAAGGCTGTTGAACTGCTGTATTGTTTAAAATATATTTGTAGAAAAAAAATCAAATAGAAATAGAAATAACCAAATTTCAAATATACATTTTCATTGAAAACAAAATCACATGACTGTAAGGAAGAAAAAGCCACCGGATGAATTACATTAGTTTGAACAACCCACAAGCGTTAAATTCAAATGATCCCAAGTTAACTCATTCATCTCTTTTTACCACTGGACTGACAAGGGATTTTAACATGTAAACATTAGTTTTTTCCATCCCGTGAAATGAATGCATCACTGAAAAAAAACACATCAATTACTCAGCAGGTTAATAATTTGAGTTAATGGGAGTGTTGAGAACTTAAGCTTTATTTATGAGAAAAATGTGAATTGCTGAAAAAATGTAGTGTAAAAAAGACTTCATATTAATGACTGTAGCATTTGTTCTGGTACTTGTTGAGAACAGTTCACACACAGGCCAAGGCGAGTTGGTCAGGTTTTCCCCAGGTACAGCACTCTGCTAAAAAATATTCTAACACCCCAAGGGATTTTTAACATTCCAATAAAAGGATTTTACTGAGTGCTCTGTTTGTGTTTCTGGATTTTGGGAGCATGGCTAAAACAGAGCTAAGCGCAAGTACCGAAGAAAACTGTTTGGGCTTGTTTAAAGTTTACTTAGTTAAGCAGAGATTAATATGTAGCACCCTCCTTCATTGTCATGAAACTTTATCTTTAACTCACGTCATTGCATTGGTAGGGAAGTAGTCAGACAAGACAACATTGGAATTATCATGATATGTTTGTGGTAGTCTAACATATCTAATAGCTAAATGAGCAGGAACAAATCTGCTATGTGGGTGGTTTGGTTCTAAATTAAAATTGAGTGTCAGAATAGATTTATAAAAAGGTTAATAAATGTTAAAAAGTATGCTCTTATATCAAGTACCGGTATCTACATTAAATATGTGTTCAATGTGGGTGTTGTACTAGCTAGAAAAGTCTTTTTATAGCACAAAACAGACCTCGAAACCACACAGGGATGCTACATATATATTTGACATTGTCTTTTTTTTTTCAACATAAGGCGGCCAAATAAATAAAGTTTAACATAGCATTAGCTTGTACTTTAAAACATGTTATGCCTATTTAAGCAAATTAGAAAAACAGTAAGGCTAACATGTTTTCCTTGCAGACACTTTTTCAGAACTTCACTGAAAATGGAGTGAAGGACTGGAAAAATCTAAAAAAAACTTCAGAAACATTCATAATCTGGCACCACAAACAGTGTTCTGAAAGGTGGCATTTGTTCAAACAGTCGAAGAAGTATGTTCTGAATGTAGCGTCACAGTTATCAAATTCTCACAAGAATTCACGTTAAACCAGCCAAGCATTGTCTCCTCCAATGACATTGAAATGCAACTAAATCCTGTATCTGTACTACAGTGTTAATTTTGATATCCCAGCTGCCCTAGCGGTCTGGCGGTTGCACAGTAGGAAAACAAGAAATATGTTTGTTAGACCTGCTTTGCGCGCTTGCGGGAAAAAAAAAAATCGATCTTCTTCGCTCACAAATATCTTTTGTGATGATCAGAACAATTTTTTGTGAGGGTTTGGGCAATATATTTTGGGGAGGCTTAATCTCCCCAAGTCTCTTATACACGCCACCTATGATTATTTCATTGACTTATGTAATATGCAGTGCCTTGAAAATATTTCATCTGTTTCTACAGTGGTGCAAAATGGCTGCTGTCACATTTTTCCCCTCAGTTTTATAATTCAAAAGGTATATCTTGAAGTGATAATGTCTCCTTGCTCTGTTTACACAATTGTTAAAGTGTTAATTTGTGGCTGATCACACTATATATATTTATTTAAATAGTAATCACACAGTGACACCCAGTAAAATCATTTTCAACTACAATATATTGTTATTATAACACTAAGTGGATTAATAGTGATGTATGTAGTGAAATAGTGAACCTTTAGCATGTTTAAAATGTGGATTTCTTCTAATGAACTTTAAAAGAAAGATTAATTGATACAGTGATATTTTCCTATCTTTCTTTCCTAATAATATTATTATAAAAAGCACAGGTGTGATCTTTAGTTAATTATTCTGTTTATAGTTTTTATATTGTATGCAGAATATGTGTTCATTCTACACAAAATGCATACATCAAAATGTTTACTGTACAATTTCAGAAAACTGAAAAAACAAAGCAATGACATGGAGAGATATTCAATAAAACAATAACATTAGTTAGAAAAGTGAAAAATGATAACGTACAAGCAGATAAGGATTTCATGGTGTGCTTTGAACACAAAATATATTGAAAAGAGCAATTTATGACAGATTTCAAGCTCAATGCACTGAATAGAAACACTTTACATTAACAGTTTGGTTGTAATTTAGTATTGTTAATAGAGACATTTGATTATTTTTTACAGTATGTTGTAAAATAATGTTTGACAAAACACTGGTTTCCTGATTATACAAAACTAACTTACCACTATTTAAAATGTCCATAGAGTTTCCAAATCAATATTGCAGTTGCTACGATATTAAAAGCTGGTTAATACAGCCTCTATTTGAATTAGCATAAGGTCTGTCCAGATCATTATACTAACATGTTAACATGGTTATCAGTAGAACTGGTTCCATAGACCTGATAACATTCTCATAGCAGTTTCGGTGTGCCATTCGGAAAACAGTATAATATTGACTCTAGTTAAGAAACACAATGAGCACGCAACATTAGGTTCCTGTTTTTGTTTACACAATTTGAGTTTCCTTGAAAGGTGAACACTGAGGAAACAGAAATGTATATAGTAATTACTGCTTTAAACCCAAGTGATTGCCAATGTAACAAATCATGTTTTAAATGTTTGAGAATGATAACCATTGAGACACACAGAAATCAACACTGCCAGTATGTAATGCTTCCATTTCGCAGAGCACCCAAAGGATCAATTGCCACTAGGGGACAGTAGTAAGTCATAAAAGGAGAATGTGTGCTGCAAGCATTGAACAAAAGACTTTCTTTGTTGCACTCTGAAATAATAAAAGAACTCTGAAATAGCTCTTTGACTGCTTTACAAAGGATTTGACAGTGTATTTGCTCATAATACAGAACAGTGAACTGGTATTAACATCATCAACTGAAATGTGAACCCAAAGTTGTTGTTTTTTTCAAAATATACAACACATTTTCAATGTGGTATACATTTTATTTCATATTCAATTATAGCACATATTTACATACAGTAGTATGCCCAGTATTATCTTTGCCATTTTGAAAGCTATGGTTAAAGATTACAAATAAAACGAGAACTTAATTAAGAAAGTCTCTGTGAGGCAGATATATGCACAACTCAACATTAAATCATAAAAATAAAAATAAAAACATGGATGGCTATGCAGAAAAATATTTTTTTATAGTTTGTGCTCTCCAGGGCAAATAATTACAGTTTTAATTTTCTCGGGTTTGAGAGAAAAAAAGTTATTTTTAGGTGGTGAACTAGAGTAAGTACCTCCCTTTACCGCAACATAAGATAAAATTGTCATGAAACACAACAGTGTAACCATGTTTCTATAGCAACCAAGCACATACACTGAACATTTCTCTTTCACCAACAATTAAAACCTTCTTTAAACAAAACCTTGTCCACTGCCAAAAAGAACATAACTGACTTGAATGCCGGCATTATTAATACATAAGTAAAATTATTAGTCACACATTCCAAACACTTTAAATGTAGGAAAAACATTCCCTCACAAGGTCTGTGTATAATGTATCGGTATAAAAGCCAATAAGAGCAAATGGCATTTACTTTTTTTTTTTTTACACAGGACAAAAGGGAACGATGAATTTGGATAAGTTTGTAGCTTGGCTATTCTTTTTAAACTGTGCAGCATAAATGATATTACCTCATACTACCAGATTTGCTTGGCCAAAGCATACCCTTTCATTTACCTTCTTGTCTCTCAGCTCGCGTACAGAATGTGTTTAAACAAGGCTGCAAACAATGGTTCTGTTAGTTTTTGCTTGCTGATAAGTGTTTTTCTTTTTTTTTATAATTCCAAAAGATCATGTCAATAAAAGGTCTTTATGCCTGAAACAATAAGACATGTCAACAATACAATATGTTTTTGACTGGGCTGGGTGTCCCCATTTGTTTGCCAATTATGCCAATATCATGGTACACTTTAGCTTTTTACAATATAACCTGGGTTTATATATTTTTCCAAGGACGTGTCATTTTGCAAGGAATTGGCTGCTGTCTTTGTTGATTATTTTCATAAAAAGGCTTATTAGATTTCCTTTTATATAGATTCACAAGGATAACCTTTAATTATTATATAGGTTCCCAGCTGAAGTTTGTCCTGTTTTACTCAATTCACTATCATATTTATCAACTGCAATCCAATTTTATTATTAACTGCAATCAAAAAAGTATTATTTAATGTCAATTTATTAGCACAACCCTGTCAATAAATCTGTTCATTTGTTACCTTGCGGTCTACCAGAATCTGCACAGATTACATATGTATAGTATCTGTCTTACTTGATAATTGTTTTTGTTGTTGTTGCAATATAGCTGAAACTATATACATATATAACATTATTTGAGTCTGACCAGTATGGGTCTATGCAGATACAATACGCTACATGGCTTGTATGTATATTATATATATATATATATATATGCGTGATATCATATATATATATATATATATATATATATGCACCAGAGAAGTATCGTTGGTATTTGTACATTGTGTTGAATTCTAAAATGAAAGAGAACCAACATAAAGAAATATAGGTCATTCAGACAAACACTTTTCTAATGCTTCAGATGGAAATTTAATTTTAAACAATCTAGGCCAGTGTTTGGTGACCACAGTTAATCATCATGAAACAAAGACATCAAACAATATTTGATAATGAGCAAAGTGCCTCCAGGATATTAGAAATGGAAAGCAAAACACAGCGTGCACTGCAGACTTCGTGAATGCATTTATTCATTTGTAAATATGTTCTCACTGGAAAGTACAGATTCATTGAATTAAAAAGCCATTAAAATAATTTCCCTTAAAAGTCAATACATGAATAATTAGAATTCAGTTCAAGAAACTGCTGGGAGATTAAAGCTCTTGTATTTTACCTAATTTTAACTATAATATATGACTACTTAGGAAACTCAATTATTTTCAGCCTAAACTAGTTTGTATATGCCAGTGCACCTCACACTCAGAAATGCACATAATGGAAGAGTGCTGGCCTGAAATAAACCTGAGAATAAGATAAGAATGGTTGTTGTTGTTTTTTTCTTTGTTTTTTAACTAAGGGGCAGTCACATCAAACTGAAATTGCAGGGTCAAATTAATTGAAAATGAACATATTGCCGTATAACATTACAGTATTTTAATTTTCAAATACTTCTAGATCTTTAAAATGAACATTACACACTGATAAATATTTTGTTGTGTTGAATATTCTTACAAGCATATTTATATAACAAAAATAAGACTAAAGCAAACCTTAACACCTTAACTGTAACTATATATACAAATCTATCTATCTATAGAATGGATAGATAGATAGATAAATAGATAGATAGATAGAATGGAAAACAAGGTTACATAATTAATATGATGCACACATTTTAAACAATGAATGTAGTATATTTGTCCATTATATAGATAGACCAACTATGATCATGTTTTTTCAAAGGAAACATTTGTACACAAATGCCCATATTTCATATGATAACATTTCAAATAAAGTCTGTATGTTTTATTCAAAAGCCATTTACTATTATTTATATTTACATACAATATCTGAGGTTGTGTATGGTTTTAGAATGTAAGACTTTTAACAAATGTTGATATATGCCAAAGTCATTATTGCCTGGTGTAAATAAGTATTTGGAGGGCCCTTTCATTTACAAAGACAAGGTTTTATAAGGTTAGTCTTGCCTGACACAACTTTAACAGGAGAAGAAATCTAACTCATCCAGCACCCAGTCTAACTACAGCATGTGCCACCGCCTCAGTCATGCAAATTACATGAGTGCTGCCAGTTGACTAAGATTAATGACACTGCGCCAGATTCTTTGTTTCTCTGTGCGAACGTTTAGTGTGAAATACAATCCAAAAACATTATCTATCCTCTATTAATCCCTCAAATTTGTTCACACCATGCACATTGTTTAGGGCAATTTACAACAGGAACATACTGAGCACAATTGCATTTAATTGCTTGCCTTCTAATTACATTCATTAAAGGCTAATAAAATAAATGAAAGAAACAGCTTTAAAAGCTTCTGCAAAACACATGGGTCTTGTCTTCCTGTGTAAAATATGGATACAGGATTTATATGCAGCCATGCTGTTACTAAACGATTTCCAAAAGTACGAATGTGATACTCTACTAATACTGCAGGCATTTCCTGCTGATTATTTGCTTCAAATAAAAAATATTGGTTTTAGTATTCCATGTATTGTGATTCCCAGTAGATCTCAAAGGCCTTTTTATGTTTATATGCAATTATTGGTAAAATATTCACTGTGAAACTGGTCCTTGTCAAAACCATACAGATAAGACACAATCATAGAGAAGCTTGCAGCTCCTTAAAGCTACTTCAATGTTGAGTTGGATTATATATGAAGCAGAGTATAACTATATATATATATATATATATATATATATATATATATATATATATATATATATATATATATATATATATATATATGTTTGGGATGCAATACGGAAATTATATGAAATCAGTACTATTGTATTAAAGATAACGTAACCTGATGAAATAACATTCCATCCAGCTAATAGGACTAGTATGCATGTATATAACCATGGAGAGGAAAAAGAAAACATTATATTTAAACTTAATGTCCCTATACATAATCTCATTTGTTAATGCTTCACTTGTTTTGAAAACTGATTTTCATTAGCTGGAAAATTCTATTATTTTTACAGTTATACCAAAAATCTATCTTTTTACAAACAAAGAATTTTTTTTTGGATGAGAAGTTTTGTAATAGAACTGTTTTCAGATTTAATTGTACATGTGTATAAAAAAACCCAGGAAGCCAAGTACCATTTTTTCTTAAATATCAGAAAATCCTTTGTAAATGAATATCCCACAGAGGGTAAGCTACACAGCTTGTGAACGACACTATCTATATCACCATTCTATTTACAGACTGCCTGGGAAGCATTCTGAAGCCAATAGGCAACACATACATATAAAAACCATTAAATTGCAAAAGCATGTTTTCACATGTATATGGACAGCAATTAGTGAACTGAAAGCTGTAAACAAGGTTTCACAGCCTTCTTTGGAACATCGCTTTTTTTTATAGGCAAATAAATGTGCCAGTAGCAAGCTCCCACTACAGAATAAAATGGCTTAGAAGCATTTACCTCTTCTTGTGGAGGACAAGATGTGATGTTATGATTCCATACAAATTAAGAGTGGTTGTTATTATAATGGTAAGTGCAATAAACAGTATGTTTATTTATTTATTTTTATTCACTTTTTCCACAAATCATTTTTGATTCTGCTTTCCCTCTCGACACTCCATTGTAAATGTGCTGAATTTAAAATGGGCTATTTCCTAGTCAAATAATAAAATAAACTTCTTTTTTTTCTTCATTTTTATAATCATGTGAACATACGATTTGTTCGGAAAACAGAAGCCCTTAAAATGGCTGTTTATTTCTACAGTAAACCAGGTGTAATTACAAAAGACACAGCACTATAATAAAAAGTATAGATCTGCAGGAGGATTTATGACTAATCTGCCCCAAGTGAGGAAATACTGACCTCATGCCATGCAAACTGGTTGATAGCATTCGAAATCTGTTCTTCAAATTGATTTTACCAAAGAATGTGCAGCTGGTCTTTCAGAACATGTATTTATTAAACAAACATCAAACAAATGAATGATAAAGTACCTTTTAACCGTGATTAAACAGTATGAAGCTAAACACAATTATTCATTTTGGAATATAGCGAAGGATGAATACATTTAAACACAAAAATATTTACATTTGTTCAAACTTCTGAAACTAACTTATTGAATATGCAATCGGTTGTTTTTATGATTTTTTTTTTTGTTTTAATGTACTGATTACCCCCTTATTAAAGTACAGTAACAATTATTAAACAACAGACAGACAGATGGCTGGTCTCAAAAGTGGGTTATATAATCTTCTTGACTAGAAAATTAATTTCAGCCCTGAGATTTTGAATAACTGAATACTGGGTAACAGGCATAGAATATATTGTTTGATTATATCTCTTGAAATATATGAATCCTTCCAGGTATGTTCAATTATAGTGAAACCTTAAAAACCTTCCACAAATGGCATTAATGGTGTTTATTATTCTCAAATAACTATTTAAAGTTGCCATTAGACCCTGGGCATTTTGAGTGTAACCTTTAACATGCAGACATTTGAAATGCCTAAAGTGGATATTCAGTACATCAAGACATTTTTTTTCTTTCTTTGCTAAGGCACACTTAGTACACATATATATTTTTAGTTTTTCAAGATTCCTAGAACTAGTTACGGAAGTATATATGTCTTTTGGTTTTCTTTTATAATAGAAAAAGTTACCAGTTTTATATTTTTGAACGAAATAAGAAAAAGAAGTATACAAGTATGGCCATATTCACAAACCATTTACTACCATGTTACGTTTGTTTTATGTGCATGTAGTGTAAGAGCTCTTAACGTATTATTTGAAGAAACACCAATGTTTTTTGTTTTTGTTTAATTATTTGATATGGTCCCTACTTTTGTAATACATTTTACTAGTTCACTAAGTAAAAAAAAAAAAAGAAAAAAAGATTCAGCAGTCTTTTTTATGTATTGTATTTTTTTTTTTTAATATTGTAAAATCTAGACTACTGCTCCAACTATTCCAAATATTGAAATCACACTCTTCAGGTATTTCTGGAAGTTAGCTCTCTAAAGAAGGAAACAATTACTACACGTTGAATAGTTTTTCAAAATACCTTTGTAGTCAAAGATGCTACAAACTTGTTTCACTACTCCAAATGACTGCTAGTTATCAACAGCAGTTGTTGCTGAGAATGTACTAAAGATTCTGATGAGCTAGGATTTAACTTTATTTCAATAAACTTTTATATACAAATAATGTTGTGACAACTTACATGTATATCGTTTAGCCCTTTCAGACTGTTCTTTGTGTGTCTTCAAGTGTTTTCTTTTTAGGAGTTTCCCAGAGGCACTGTGCTCCTATGACTGTACACACACCTGTTGTTTGCAAAAGCGATTATCCTTCTTAAATCCTGTCCTGTTTTTTTGTGCCAATGCCAGTACTAGAGTATTAAAATGTTCTGAATGAATTCTATTGATACATAAAAAAACATACCTTTTGATTTGCTGTCAACAAATCACATTCCATTTAAACTTCAAGTATAAGTGACCATTCAATACCACCTCTAATTCATTTGGGGGCAACAGACTAGCCAAAAGGAGATGTAGGATATATATATATATATATATATATATATATATATATATATATATATATATATATATATATATAGGGCTTCAAGGGAAAAAGCTGAAACACAAGGGAAACAAAATAACTGCAATGAGTGAAGAACAGATCTTAAACCAATCAATTCCAAAAGCAGTGTTGGCTTTGATCTATTCCAGTCACAGGTATGAAATAAGCAACAATTCCTAAGCAATTCCTAAGCAATTCCTTAGACAGGTTTGATGTTGGTTATTGTCAATTATAAAATGGGTATTTTAAATACTATATCCTGATTGGTCAAAACAGGTCACATGGGGGTATTGATATTATATCATATCACCATGGGTTGGCACTTCTTTTCAAAAGGGGGCAAATCACTGGTAGATATCCATTATTGATTCTTATAAGCTGTTGATTTTTAAAAGCGGACCGATATGATTACAATCAGCAAAAGTGTACATCAGCAGTTTAAATACAGTATACAAATGTCAATAGTGCTCTATCACTGAGGACAATAAATCAAAACAATCAAAGCAAGTCCTTGTGTGTAAGCAACTTGCTACATGATTATGATTATGTTTACTCAAGGCTGCAGAATCCTATTTTACTACAGTATATTTGAGACGCGATCGTCTTGTGAGGGCGCCTACCGCGCCACTACACAATCCCCCTTCCTCTACATGCATTTCACACAATAACAGTGCTGTACTCAGTATGCATTCAATGAATGTGTATTCACTTTATTGAAACAAATTTTCACTAACAGAGAACACAAAAAATACCTGTACAAGCAGTCGCGCATCTTTCTTTTTCCTGTCATGTCGACACACATAAACTGCACGACTTGCTTTTTTTCTATTGGGAGTCGCTGTGGACCAGGGATAATACTGCAAACACTGTGTACGTGCCTAATCACGCGAGATGTGATCACATTCTAATTAAAAAACAGCTTTATTGGTTGTACATGTCATTGCACTTCATACAGTATCATATTACATGTAGTCAGTTTGACCCGAAATGATTCTTCTAAGCGGATTGCTTGCTTCTTACAGTATTTTAGCATGGTTAGTATAGGAATGATTTTGGCCCAGTGGTTTTGATAACTATATGCGGTTGATTCTTATATCAGTAATTCTTATAAACGGAGTGCACTGTATCATCATGCCACGGGCGGTTGAAGCCACTTGGCTTCACCTTGTGACTTGCAACGCACCCGGGGCGTGGTGATATCAAGAGTATATCACACACCCTGTCGTGCCTTATTGCTTACATAGTTTCCTTGGTTACCAACAACAGTTTTAAGCCTTAATTACAGTATACTGAAAAGCCCAAAAGACTAGATGACTGTTAGGTTTAATAAAGTATGGATTCAAATCAGGGGATTGTAAATTGTAACACTTATGGTATTATGTAAATCTTTAGCCTTTGTTTGCTGTATCATGAAAAACACAGAAATTTAGAGGTTTCATAAACTATAATAATAATAAAAATAATAATATAATCGTAAATGACGACTGACAAAAACAAAAGCCTCAAAACTGTAAATTAAACTAAATATATACTGTATAATTCTTCTTCTTCTTCTTATTATTATTATAGCAATAACAAAACATAACTAAAAAACCCAGTTATCAACATTAACTTCACAAGTTCACTGACGGCTGACTGTAAGAACAACGTTTGAAGCACATTCCTAATCAATTCGCACCATTTAAATTGCAAACTTTAAACAATGCAAAATGCTAGCATGCTGCTCTCCACACTCTGAATGCAGGGATTTTTCTGCACTGACTGAGCCTCCTCTGTCCCAATCGTATTTCACAATACTGACGGTCTCTGTTTCCATCAAATCAGCTTCGCTGTTACTGTTGCTATGCCATGCCTGATTCAACTTGTCCGCGGGAAACTATAAGGAAGTTATTTAGGGTTAACCGTGCCAAATGAATTCCTGGGTTATACGTACAACAATTCCAAGTTAATATTTGAATTAACAGCAAGCAGAATATTTTAAAGAACGGTCCTTGTTGTGACTGCATTGCGTTAAAAGGTAATGTGTTATTGAATTGCTGGAGTGCAGGCCCATGTAATGTAAACAGGAAGAGAGAAGAAGGAAGAGAGGAGAGAGGAACGATCAGTGTTGTTATTTAAACTAAATCTTTTGGGATGACTGTGCTTGTCTGTAAAATTCAGTTCTGTTAATAAGGGGATGCCTTTGTAAAACGCGGGGATTACCGGAGACATAGCATTTGATTTGACGTTTATTTACGTACGAGCTGGAGGATAAACACATACATTTTTATAATTACGTATTTACTGATTTTTATATATAAGGTAAAATGAAACTGGTTCGAGCAGAATATCAAGAACTAGCTAAATATATGGAGCACCTCAGACCTACCAGGCAGTGCATGAAGATGCTTAAAGACAAGTTTTCCAGGTAAGGCGCTGTGTGTGTGTGTGTGTGTGTGTGTGTTGTGTGTGTGTGTGTGTGTGTGTGTGTGTGTGTGTGTGTGTGTGTGTGTGTGTGTGTGTGTGTGTGTGTGTGTGTGTGTGTGTGTGTGTGTGTGTGTGTGTGTGTGTTACCAATACCAATATTTTTGGAGGTACTCAATAAATCATGTATTTTGTGCAAATCGTGGTTCCATTAATTGCAGAGCGTCTGGAAGCTATTTACACCACTGCTGTAAAAAAATGTAATTGCTGTAATCCCTTCCTTATTTACACCACTATAAACCAGTCTGTACTACTTCTGTTCTACTGTTTCTGGCAGTAAGAATCCTACACTATTTAAACCACTGCGTATAGGGACCATTTTCTCAGCAGTAGTGTAAAATTGTAAATAATGCATATTTCGTCACTCTTTACACAGTCGCGGTGACGTGGTTGCCTTGCACCTACGAGAATGTTAGAAATGACAGTGTCGTCTGTCAATAAGAATATTATTATTATTATTATTATTATTATTATTATTATTATTATTATTATTTAATATAGTTTGCATATCGTACGCCTGTAATATCATTTCTGGTTTTGGCCTAGGTCGTTTTTTAAGCAATGTGTACTACTGTAAGTAAAGATCTACAGTATGCAGAAAAAAAAAGAAAAAAGAAAATAACAACATTCCCTACTGGTTACATTGTAGTCTACAATGTGAGGATGTTTAATAATATGTGACACAACATGGACATTTATATAAGTTTCTACTGTAATTTTAAGTGTCAGTCAGTCGGTTTCAGTAAAAAGTAGTTTTCTAGCCAGAGGACTTTGGCGAATGCTTTAACGTATCAATAATTAAGTAAAATACCAAACATCAATGCATCACTTTTTCGTGGCACCTAATTTGTTCTCTCCCAGATAAACTCAAAGAAAATCATGTGAGCATAGCCATTTTTATTTTTCTAATGCATGGTAGAGAGAATATCTATTTGATTGTAGTATTTTATGTACTCCAAAGTAGGGCTGTGCATAACTCAGATTTTCTCTTTTAACATGTTGTTGTTGTTGTTGTTGTTATTATTGTTGACAGGTGTTTTTTTTAAACAAAATAAACCTATTCATTAATGTGTTAATCTAACAAGAAAAGCTGCTTTTCCCTCAGTTATACAGTTGAGTACTTTCAATGGCAATTTATTTATGCATTGAATGATTTAAAAGCCGATTGGAGGCCAATTTTTCATTTCTCACGGAGCACTGACGTTTGTACTGCTGTACCAATGTTGTGAAACTACAGTAGAAAATGCCACTTATTCTTCAAGTACACATAACCTTTCCTTAGCCCTATCTTTAGAGCTACTGGTGTTGAATTCTGGGAAATGTATTTCTTTGTCTAGTTTAATCAAAAGGCTAACTGCATCCTGCCCAGGACTACAGTCCCACAATTCACTGCAGAGATGACACATTTCTAAAGAAACAAGCAAAATGGAAATCAGGAAATAAAAAAATAAATAAATAAATAAAGAAATTAAAACATGTTAATGGAAATTACTTGGTTGACACAGATGCGATGCCACAGATTTCAAAACTGCCAGATATAAATCTATTAAAAATAGCTATTGACTAAAATATGATCAAGACTGGTACATATTCGTCAACATGATGTGAAAATTATGAGCGTCATCTCTGATGGTATTTCAACATATATGGCAGTAAATCAAACCAGGCTTATCCAGTTCCTTCGAAATGGACTCCCGTATATTAACTTTCACCTCTGTTTCTTTATAATTGCGATGATCTTTGTCATAAAGCTGTGGGTATTTTTACACAGCAAGTATTTTTTCACCTCCGTCATTTTGGATACTGCTTCACCTTGGTGGACACCATACATTGAAGCTGTTCTCTGATTGCTCAATACCCTAGTCGTGCGACAAAATCGCAAAAAAATAGGATTCAATCCTGTTTATTTCGCGTCGTCCTGGTGTCACCCCCGAGTCACCTGTCGTGTTGCCTGTGTTGTGAAAGATATTTGTCAAAAGTGTAGGTTCTAATTAACTTTAAATGTATCAAATAAAAAAAAACATGCAAGGGAGTGCAAATAGGACAATTTCATTTTCAATTTGTGTAAAGTATTTTTTGGTGTTTTTTGTGTAATGTACTTTGTGGTACATGATTTTAATTTAATTTAATTAAAAGCTGCCTAATGGCACAAAATTTATTTGATTGCACTTTTCTATTTTTTAGGACAACCTACTATAGTAGAATTATCACAATTAACTTGTGGCACTATATTTTGGTAGTAACTATTTTTGCTTTCTGGAATGTTTTAATCAATCACTTCACTGACTTGTGGCAGCAATTATTTGTAGAATTTTTTTTTGTTTTGTTTATTTTCATCTTTTGTACCTTATGTTGGCAAGCACCAGATTTTTTTATTTTTATTTTTATTTTTCTGTTCTCTGTCATACACCTTTTGGAAGTGTTTTTTTTTTCTTTAGGTTGTTAAAACAACATTTAAACAAGTCCAGTTTTAGAAAAAGCTGCTACTGTTTTCAGAGCCTGCTAAATATATTCTCCATGTCCGATCAGCTCTGGGGACTCTAGAGGTTTAGTGATTGGAATGGCAGGAAATCATGCTTTCAAGACATAACGGATTGACTAGGCCATCCATCATTTGTTAGCATGTGCTGAAGCACTGAGTTTCTGCACAGGATCCTGCGATTTAGTAAATACGTTGGAGATGAATAGAGCTTACACACAAGGGAAGCTATCAATGTCCTTCACCAGCCTTAGACACAGAATCCTGCTGAGAGGGCTGGACGACGGTAGCTCATCAGTAACTGGTCTGTCACAGTTGGTGGTGCCCACCGACCATTTCCTACTATATTAAATGCATCTTTAATATCTGCTTGAGTAGATTTAATGAAATAAAATTCTGTTTCAAAACACTAACCACAGTTTCCTCAAGTGTTTTAGTATCTATCCTGCAACAACCACAAGGAAAGAATAGAGCTGAATGAAAGGGATTTACATAATTGTCTAATAGTCTTTGTGTACGTGACCCCCATGTAGTACAGTAGGTACATTGCAGTCTTGCATTGACTAGCTAGCTGTAATATTACCCAGGTCATATCCAATTATTTTCAACAGAAATGTATATATGTCATTTCTTATTTATGAAATTATATTTGACCCTATTTTAGCGTGCACCACACATGGGTCAAAAAACGACTGTTACATTAGGAATACACTGAGCCCCAAAGTTAAAAGAAATGACGGAACATAGCACTTTATAATACTAGATATTGTATTTGCTACATCAGGTTGGATAAATAAAGTTATTAGAAACACTCATTTATCTATTTAATACATATTTTTACACAAAAACAAATTAATCATTATGAAATGGTAATCTGGGAGTGGAAGCGGGGGTAAGATTTTATTTTTATTAAATCATTGTTCAAAACATACACAGTAAAATCCATGTACTGTAGATGGAGTCATCTGTCTTGTAAGCCTACCCTGCGAGACAAATGCAATTACAAACATGTACCATCCATATAGGTTTATACACATTCAGTATATCAAATTCAAACATTGCCAAGTAAAACAGGAACTGACAGGCTAGCTATATAGTATCCAAATGAAGAACATTGTAAAATATCTCTGTCTGGTGAAGAACTGAATAGCTGAGACTCGACTGCATGTGTGACTTCTTTTAGCATCTTCTAAATGTTACTCGGTTTGAACACTAGCTTCCTATTAATTTTCCGGTGGCATCCCTAAAATGATAATGTTCATTAATTTTAGGAATGTTATGGTATGAGCTCCTTTTATATTAGAAATCACCAGATCTGAAATAACATTAAACAAAAGAAAGAAATGTTATAAAATTCCCTTTTTCAGTTACCACAATTTAAAGGAGATGTTAAAGTTGCATTTTATCCCCCCAAAATGTTATCAATATGAATTGAATGCTTTTTTGTGTTAAAGCTGCAATGCATCATACCAGAAAAGGAGTATTGACTAGCAAGAATAAAATTATTTGACCTAATTGGACCTATCCTACTGGCATATAGAAATACATTAGTTTTGAACAAAAGATCAGGTTTTAACTAAGGCTCTGTCAGCTGTTACTCCAATCTTTTAAAGGGGAGGGGTGGGGGGCAGTGTTTTTAATTTTGCTTGGTCCAGGGCAGTGGGTATTAAAATCCACAGAGCTCTTGATATAGCAAAACGCCGGTCATCTGTTTATTTGTGCATATGACAGTGATCCGAGGTTTCTCGTCTGTGAAGTGCACGTAACACAGATGTTGGGGAGTCATCTGTCAGCTATGCCTCTCCTACGGAGTTTGAGTTCTAAAGGGAAAATAATTCGACACAGTGCTGTCACTTGTACCCTTTCACAATTGAATAACATGCAAATATTGCACCTCCCGCTTAGCAGTCATGTCCTGTCTAGTGTCTGTGCTGGCTACTATGAAAACAGAATGGGTGCATCTAGGCCTGTAGGGTGTGACATGAGTTGCTCTATCTGACATTTGAATTGGAAATGGTCTGCTCCTGTGGTTTTTATATCTCCCAGTGCAGTGGCGATACATTCCTGTTGGTTTTTGTCCTCTGAGAGGCCTCTTTGGCCTTTCCCTTTCCTATGAATGGATTTGGTTGTAGTGATTACTCTGTCTTTAAAACTGAATTCAGTTAATTTTGCATACATCCCTTGAGTAAAAATTGGCAGATGCTTTTGTCTTGGAAGTGTTGAAAAGGAAAGTGTAAGAGCAGAAGTAAGAGGCAGCAGTGCTCCAGTTCACAGTCCCCGAACATTTTGGAAATAGCTAATGTGCAGTTTTCATCAGTGCTTAGGCGGGGCACAATATGGTGCCTGTGGCTCACTGGGGAATATGAATGTTGATTAAGCATGCTCTCAGGCTTTGAAATTCTGAAGTAGTGTCAGAATAATGGATGTTAAGCAAATGTCAAGCATTTGGTAATTTCTCTGTTATTTGGGGTTTATCTACCATGATCAGTCGTATAAACTAGTGCTTTTCTGTTGTGGCATGTGTCATTGATATGGTGATTAGCCGGCAGGAGAGACTTTTGTTTTTAATGGTAATATTTTAACTGTGTATAATTTGTGACCACTCCACAATTATTCATTTGGTTATGGTGTTAATTTTGTATTCCATGCTACTTAATGTGAGGAAAAAAACAAAAGAAAACTGTTACCCTATTTCCAATCTGTGGATTTTAAGGAAGATTTATATTTCATAAAAAAATAAGCTAAGTGTTTAACAAATTGAACATCATCTGTTCTTGTAAGTCTAGTGTGCAGTGAGATATTTCCCCACAGTTTGGTGTAACTACGTGTTAGGAAAATGTATGTTTAAGCTGAATTAGGTATTGTAAGCATCTTCCCAACAAAAAATAATAGAAAAATAAAATCTTTTTAGGCACCAAAGCTTTTAAAGCTTTACAGCCTCATGCTGTGAGAAGTTAAAAGGTAGCCGGATTGGCACATTGTGTGAAACACTGAGGCTATGGGTGGAACTTCTTTTCTGGTTGTATATATGTGTTATTCTAATGTGAACATCAAAGAGATTAACAAAGTTGATCAGCATACACATACATACACTTTAGTGTTTTACCTGCAGTTTAATGGGCCCGGTATACTGTAGTGAAGCTTAGATTCTTGAAGACACACTTATGGAAACTATTTATCTTTCTACCAATTAGGGAGGATTTGGATGAGCTCCAGAATCCCCAAAACTGCATAGGTCTGAATATAATTATATTGCTCCCTAAACTAGTTTAAAGCAAATTGGTAATATTTATACCTGGGCAGTCCACAAACCGCAGTTTAGAAACTGTTTAGAATGTATTAAAATCCAGGTTTGCTTAAATCCAAAATTGTACTCGACCAAAATAATTTTTACTTTCATTGTTTCAAAAATGACTCGCTGACCCAAATTCAACACTTCTAATAGTTTCTTTTTTTACTTTGTGTTCTCAATACTTTTTCGTTTTAAACACTTTAACAGTAACACAGTATTTCTTGCACTGGTATCTTCAGACAAATTGTACTGCTTTGAATTTTGCAACATTGCAATACCATCTGCTTTACTTTCAACTTTGTCTGAACTGTTTAAAACACTTCTCCATCATGCATGCTGTTAGCAACTTTGACTGGTCTTTCCGTGAAACAAGATAAAATCTTATTTGAAGGGGCAGTATCCTTTGTCAGCTTGTGTAATCATAGTGAACACCAACACCAGTAGCTTTGGAACTGCTAACAGGTGACTGTGAACAGTGTTTTTCTTTTCTTTTCTTTTCTGTTTTAGCAAGTATCTGACTTTTTTTTTTGGTGTTTATGTAGTTAAACTAATATTATAGGTGTTGGATAAAGAATCCCTTTAGTCGTGCCCCTGCAGTCAATTTTTAATTAAGTTTAATTTAGCAAAGTGCTTTTGGAATATGGACCTAAACGTCCATAAAAAAATGCAGTAAATAATAATATTTTGGTACAAAACTGTACATCACTGAGAAGCTTGACATTTTTTTATGTTGAATCTTTTATAAAAAAAAAATCACGGAATTACTAAATTAGGTGGATTAAAAGTGTAAGGTAACATGTAGAACAAAAAGAAGACTCCTCCAGCTCTTATGGACAGATTTTGAACTGATGTCTCAAATAGAATGGCCAACCCATGTTGTGTTTTTTTTTTTTTTCTTGACTCAAATGCAAATGCAACACAAATATATTATTATTATTTATTTCTTAGCAGACACCCTTATCCAGGGCGACTTACAATTGTTACAAGATATCACATTATTTCACATTACACATTATACAGCTATCACATTATTTTTTTTTACATACAATTACCCATTTATACAGTTGGGTTTTTACTGGAGCAATCTAGGTAAAGTACCTTGCTGAAGGGTACAGCAGCAGTGTCCCCCACCTGGGATTGAACCCACAACCCTCCGGTCAAGTCCAGAGCCCTAACCACTACTCCACACTGCTGCACTTGCTGCCTTTCAGAGTGAATTGCTTTTATTTTTACTAATAGGTGATAGATTTATAGTGGAGTGAAACATGTATTAACAACTCACAGAGCAGTACTAAAGTGTCAAGCTACCTCACAATGTTTTCTAAGTGTATATTATTCCATGCCTTAAGGGGTTTCTCATTATAGATATGAGAGAGTTTGTTCATTCTGCGTACATATTGAAGTCAGGGTCTTGTTTGAGCCAAAAAAAAGGAACTGATTATGATGAAGAATTTAGTACTGTATGTCTCATGAGGAAAATAGTCCACTTGAGGCTAAAGGAAACCTTATTTCTCTTGTGACTGGGTTGGGACACTGGCCTAATGGATAGCAATGGGGTGCAAGCTTAAACTACTGTGCCTCTTTTTAGCACTTTCACAGTGATTAATATGGGGTAATAAACATGACTTGGTATGTGGAGAAACAGTGCTCATGTAGAATTTGTTAAATGCTTCAACAGTAAATAACGATGTTAATAATAATGGTCTGGGCAATACGTTCTTGGGGTCTGTTTTTGATGACAGACATTTTTAAATTTAAACACTTTTTTGTGTTGTGCCTAATAAAACAATGCATCCTGCTATTTGGTGCAAATTGATATCTTTATTTGTGTTTTTAGTACATTTGTGTATATTAAACAACCTGCTCCTTTCTGATATTATGATTTCCTTTCCTAAGCTGGAAAAAAACAGAAACCAGCCACCTTTCTTAGCTGATTTTCTCCAGGAGTCTGCAGAACTTTAAATAACTGGTCCTTTTATGTTTATGATTCCTTTGTTGTCTGTCACTGAATCTTTTTTCCTTTGTGTGAGGACTGCCTAAAGTACAGTACCTGACTTGAAAAAGGCTAGGACTGGATTGAAGACAGGCAAAAACACTGTAAAAAGCTTAAAGCCCCACTAGAACAAAATCATGTCTTTCAGCAAATCATAATAAATATGACAGTTCACCAGTCTTGAAGAGGCAAGCTTTGCTCACCTAATCAAGTCAGTTTAATCGTTTAAGTTGCTAGTAGATGTGATATTGTTTAGTCTGAACTGAGATGCAAGCAACAATACACTATTCAAACTGTATACTACTGTAACTGGTGCACCACTGTTTCATGTTTTTGGTAAGTGTTATTGATCATAAATTAGAAACATTCTTTTTTATAGTGTATATTTTTCTAGTTTCTAGCAAATATTTTCCGATATGGTTCAGAACAAAACTGAAAAAAATAATATCCAAGAATAACCAATATGAAATCAGACTTCCATATAATATGCAGATTACAAAAATGATTACCATATTCCTTTGAATTTAAGACGCAGCCCAAAGAATAAAAACAAAACAAAACAAAAAAAAAAAACAAATAGATGCGTTTACAAAGATGCATTTACTCATGTAAGAAAATCAAGTATGGAGGCAGTTTGCAGCCGTTTGCTGTCACACAGAGCATTCCAGTCATGTGCTACTTCTCATTTACAGTTGTGATAACTCAAACATGTTTTTCTTCCTTTTTGTGAACTATGGTATTGCTTGGCAAGTAGAAAAACAGGCCATGAAGCTAAGGTCATGAAGGGCAAGGCAATGTTGCCTTCGTTGGGCGTGAAGATTCAGGGGCACCAAGGCAGTTCTAGGGGGCAAAAAGGCAAAACATAAATCCAACCCAAGGGCACCAAGGCGATTTCATACTCATTCATAAAAATAAAAAGAAACACAGGGCCTATTATGTTGATGAAATTGTTATTCAAACAAACACAAATCCATGTTTTCTGAGTGATTCACACACTAATTGTTACAAAAATAAAATATAGGTTCATTGTAAACAAAAAAAAAAGTATTAAAAAAAATCAAATTTTAAAAACAACAAACATTCATAATGAAAAAAATACAATGGGTAATTGTCAGTGAAGGGAAAGTTAAAGATAGATTTTCAGGCAAACTGGCTGAAGATTTAACCATGGCTGGAGTTTAATAACGATAGTGGTCAAATGAGTTGTCGGTCTGCAGTGTCTGCGCAACTGTAGTTTGCCAACTGCTGTTACAAAACCTGTACAAACAATGTGGCTTTGAAAAAAAAACACTATGGCATACTTAAACCATGCCATAGCTACTTGCTCAGTTTTTTTTTTTTTCGTGTAAGAATTTGAGCAAAACGAATAATTATCTACCTGTTTTGAGTTCATTTTAGCGTTGGTGTTTTGGGGGGGAATAACACTGAATTATAAAACAGCAATGGTAATTGAAAAGTCAATATAAAATTAGCAATGTATAAAAACTGAAGACATGAATGGAGTTATGTGTATTGCACCGTTGCAATTTTAAGCCCGTTCTGTCTCAATTAAATTTTGTCTAATCTCGTACTGTATTTGACAACTGTAAGTTCACATTATTATTATTATTGTTGTTGGTGTCGGGGACAAATTGTTGTGCACCCATTGCTTACCTGAACATTAGGTAAATCCTAGAACACTTCGCTGTCGCTTTAGACAGCTCTTCTTCCTTCATATTTAAACGTTTTTCAGTTGGCATGGGGCTCAGACAGAAAAATCACACAGTGACACTGCCAATGAACATGTGTGATTTATAGCTACACAGGCGGGCGCAGAACGAAAGCTTGCGTTGTTTATATCAAGGAGGAGAGCGTCCACTCTGCAGGATAACTACTATGGAACCATTCAGCCGCCAGTCAGTCACATTGCTGTTTGTGTACTTGTTGGTGATTTTTATACACACATTAGTGAGTCTTAAATTCAAAGTAATATGGCAATACAAATTGTTGAATACCTACATTACTGTATATTTACCATGAAAGAAGGCAATTTAAATATACATTATTTTTAAAATACATATTTTACAGGCATCTACAGTACTTTAGCACATTCAAATGCAGTCTTTACATGTTCAAATCAACTCTGAGACCTCTATCACTAGTACTAACCTAGTGTCACTTCAAAAGTATTAGCGTTGAAGACTGCAGAGCACATTCACCAAAACAAAAAGAAACTGAACACCTTTTAATGTAGATCCACATTAATCATCGCTGTCTCTTCCCTATTCATCAGCACAGTCTTTGCTACATTCATCTCAAGTATTTTTAACACAATCTTTAAGTATTTCTGGATACTATCACAGTCCTTCTTCCATCATCATTTTATGTGTCTTTGAGATTTGTGTATTCCAGCCTCTGGTTGATTTAGGCTCTTTAGATCATGGAACTGATAATGGCAAGTCTCTTGTCTCGGTTGTGTGAAACAAAAATGGTATATTGGAGAGCTACCGTCTCCTGGGAGTATACTTCCTCGGCTCACTGCTGGAACAATAGCAAACTTGGCAGGTGCAGTTGTACTGCTGTGTGGAGTCAACCTCACCCCCTCCCAGGCTGGAAGAGCATCCTGATTAGGGGGTTACGGCAAGAAGAGAATTAGGCATACAGCTCTTAACTTAATATTTTTAAAAATATATATAAAAATATAAAACAAAAATTAAACACTTTGCAGTTTAGAAAATACATTACCTGGCAGTATGGTAAGGCTATTGAAATTCTTGGATTTTTGGAGGAATGCTATATTGGATGAATTACATTTATTTCATACAGGCTTTATCAGCCAAGATTTGCCACAGGCACATGACACAATGTTGTAACAGATAACATTTGGGCAATTTGGTAATAAAAAGGTTTGGTGATCCATGACATTTGTAATGGAAAATATACAGTACTCTAAGTAAATGAAGAAGATGGCGAATAAACTCACCAGTAATCCAGCATGCAGAGATGATCAAAATACCACTGCTTCAGGACATAAGTTGTACAGGAGAGATTCAAATAAATAGGGACTGTTAGAGATATGCAATATAAACCCTAGTAAATGTGTTCATTAAAGTGATAATTAAAAAGGAAATTGTAATATGTTGCAATAAACAAATTGATACAAATATAAATGAATGAAAAAGAACAGAATAGCCTCAAAAAATCAAAAATGCTATGGAAGATACAAGTATAAATGAATGAGGCCGGTGACCAGGTGGTCACTTTTTACAAAAACCCAGTGATGCAGTGAGTGCAGATGTGTGTGCATAAATGTGATTGCTAGTAAAAAGCATATATATATAATCTTGTTGCCTAAATGTTTCCATTCTTAAAACAAATACAAAAGAAAATTATTAATGAAGGACAATTGTTCCACCATGTTCAAAGAAACCAACAGAAATAAATTTTTAAAGAAGTCCTATGGGACTGTTTTTGGTCAGCTTGAGCCAGGGCAGAACATTATATTACATAAGCAGTGTGTACACTGGCATAATGTACTGTAGTGTGGCTATATCAGAACTATGGGTAGAAGGTTTTCTTCAATGTATTGCCACAACAGTACAACTATAATCCAGGGATTAAGGTTTTTTTAACGGCTAGTTTACAAACCCTGATTAGCGCTACCAGTAATCTTGGATAATCTAATTAATAAGTGTTTCTTTAGGCATGGAAGTCCAAGGCTAATGCTGATTGGGGGTCTATAAAACCAGTCAAATACATTAAATGAAAAGCTTGTCAACACGGAACCATATATATGGGCGTGTGTGTTTTACGGGATACACAGGATGACAAAACTGCATATTTTACACTACAAGATAGCTGTATTTTTGCTCATTATGAACATAGTAGGCTGCTGTTGTCAAAATGCTGACGTTAGAACTTCAGTGATCTCAAAACTTCAAAGTCATTAGTAAAAATGTGATATGCCTCAGTTCCTTTCATGCCCTGAAGAACCTAGATACGCACGACTTTCTACATTTAACTCCTCCCAATGTTAACTACTATTGCAGCATATGAGACGCATGTCATTAGCCAGGTGGCTTTCATTAAGTAAATTACAACCATTTTTTAAAATTAATTATTTGTAAATAGCCTCTAGATCTACCTTGTGAAAGTTTATACATGTACTTGGTAATTAATTAGTAATGCTACATTAACATACCTGTATTACTAATTGTTTTATTTTTTCAGTTCCACGCGTTTTGTTTGTTATATATTCAAAACCGAATCTTACATTGTTGTTTCCAATCTCAGCAGTGATGCAGGGCCAGAATAGGGTAAAACAATGAATTGTGTATCCATTGATTTAATCTTATTAGACATCGAACAAAATAGCACTTCAGGTCCATCACATGTGTTTTTACAGTCCTTGAATGAACATTTAGTATCCTCAAGCGTTTGAAAATAATATTGACAGCTATTTTCGTATACTGTGTGTGTGTGTGTAATATATATATATATATATATATATATATATATATATATATATATATATATATATATATATATATATACAGTACTGTGCAAAGAGTGGAAGTGCTTTAAAGAGCACTTCCAGTGTACCGTGTGTAATTAAAGGGACAGAAACTCACATGAAGAACAACACAGACCTGAAAAGGTCTAAATATGTTACAATATATATATATACAGTACTGTGCAAAAGTTATAGGCAGGTGTGAAAAAATGCTGTAAAGTAAGAATGCTTTCAAAAATAGACATGTTAATAGATTATATTTATCAATTAACTAAATGCAAAGTGAGTGAACAGAAGAAAAATCTAAATCAAATCCATATTTGGTGTGACCACCCTTTGCCTTCAAAGTCAGGGATTTTGTAGGAATATATTCAGGTGTATGATTAAACAATTATACCAAACAGGTGCTAATTCAATATGTAGGTTGAAACACAATCATTAACTGAAACAGAAACAGCTGTGTAGGAGGAATAAAACTGGTTGAGGAACAGCCAAACTCAGCTAACAAGGTGAGGTTGCTGAAGACAGTTTACTGTCAAAAGTCATACACCATGGCAAGACTGAGCACAGCAACAAGACACAAGGTAGTTATACTGCATCAGCAAGGTCTCTCCCAGGCAGAAATTTCAAGGCAGACAGGGGTTTCCAGATGTGCTGTCCAAGCTCTTTTGAAGAAGCACAAAGAAACGGGCAACGTTGAGGACCGTAGACGCAGTGGTCGGCCAAGGAAACTTACTGCAGCAGATGAAAGACACATCATGCTTACTTCCCTTTGCAATCGGAAGATGTCCAGCAGTGCCATCAGCTCAGAACTGGCAGAAAACAGTGGGACCCTGGTACACCCATCTACTGTCCGGAGAAGTCTGGTCAGAAGTTGCCTTCATGGAAGACTTGCGGCCAAAAAGCCATACCTCCGACGTGGAAACAAGGCCAAGCGACTCAACTATGCACGAAAACACAGGAACTGGGGTGCAGAAAAATGGCAGCAGGTGCTCTGGACTGATGAGTCAAAATTTGAAATATTTGGCTGTAGCAGAAGGCAGTTTGTTCAAGAAGGGCTGGAGAGCTGTACACGAATGAGTGTCTGCAGGCAACAGTGAAGCATGGTGGAGGTTCCTTGCAAGTTTGGGGCTGCATTTCTGCAAATGGAGTTGGGGATTTGGTCAGAATTAATGGTCTCCTCAATGCTGAGAAGTACAGGCAGATACTTATCCATCATGCAATACCATCAGGGAGGCATCTGATTGGCCCCAAATTTATTCTGCAGCATGACAACGACCCCAAACATACAGCGAAAGTCATTAAGAACTATCTTCAGCATAAAGAAGAACAAGGAGTCCTGGAAGTGATGGTATGGCCCCCACAGAGCCCTGATCTCAACATCATCGAGCCTGTCTAGGATTACATGAAGAGAGAGAAGCAACTGAGGTTGCCTAAATCCACAGAAGAACTGTGGTTAGTTCTCCAAGACGTTTGGGCCAACCTACCTGCCGAGTTCCTTCAAAAACTGTGTGCAAGTGTACCTAGAAGAATTGATGCTTGATGCTGTTTTGAAGGCAAAGGGTGGTCACACCAAATATGGATTTGATTTAGATTTTTCTTCTGTTCACTCACTTTGCATTTAGTTAATTGATAAATATAATCTATTAACATGTCTATTTTTGAAAGCATTCTTACTTTACAGCATTTTTTCACACCTGCCTAAAACTTTTGCACAGTACTGTATATATATATATATATATATATATATATATATATATATATATATATATATATATTAACTATTAACTATTTTTGAAAGCATTCTTACTTTACAGCATTTTTTCACACCTGCCTAAAACTTTTGCACAGTACTGTGATATATATATATATATATATATATATATATATATATATTGTAACATATTTAGACCTTTTCAGGTCTGTGTTGTTCTTCAGGTAAGTTTCTGTCCCTTTAATTACACACGGTACACTGGAAGTGCTCTTTAAATGCTGTGGCTTAAGTTTATTAGGACACTGAGTTAAAAAAACAAAACAAAGCAAAATAAAAAGCCTAGCCCTTCTTTGGGCACTAACTAAACAGGTTAACAGTAGTTATATCTAATACAGGGCAGGGTAAGGCTGTTCCCCTGTTTAAACCAATTTCACAAGTAACCTAATCCAAATCGCCATCCAGGATTTACGTTGTCTTTGCAGTGCAGATCTATTCATTTTATAGGTCTCAAATGTGCGTTTTTGAAAGAAACAGGCCATAGCATACATGTATTTTAATTTTTTTATTATTATTTGTTTATTTAGCAGGCGCCTTTATCCAAGGCGACTGACAGAGGCTAGGGTGTGTGAACTATGCATCAGCTGCAGAGTCACTTACAACTACGTCTCACCCGAAAGACGGAGCACAAGGAGGTTAAGTGACTTGCTCAGAGTCACACAATGACTCAGTGGCTGAGGTGGGATTTGAACCGGGGACCTCCAGGTTACAAGCCCTTTTCTTTAACCACTGTACCACACAGCCTCCTTTAAAACATTATATGTGGTACTACACTAGGTTAAATGAAACTCTATTTTGGTTTTTGTGGGTCATTTTACCTGGAGAGTGAATGTCTCCATCCCTTCACTGGCTTCTTTTCTGCCAATGACCAATCAGCTATATCCCCTATTGACTGACAAGGTTTCAGCCAGTAACATGCTTTGACCCTGAAGACACTATACTAAGGTGTAATGACCCACGAAATACAAGTGCAAACAGATAATCCAAGAAAAAGGCACAGAAACTGAGAGTTTTCTTTAACCTAAAGTAATACCAGATATCATGTTTTTAAAATTAAAATACTTAGGAGGCTGTAATGCATGTTTCTTTTAAAACTGCATGTTTGAGATATATGCAGCAAATGGAAGTGCAAAATGGCTAAGATTTATAGTTTTGGTTTTTTTTAGCTACAGTTACTTTTAATTTTGTATTGTACCTGCGGCAATGGTGTGTGTGTGTATATATATTTTTCTTTTTTTTTAATTTTTTTTACCAGATAAGTTTAAGGATTCTTCCTGTGGAGAGGAGTAAGAATTAAAGGGGAGAAAGTCACTGCAGGAGAAAGATCACAAGGATCATGTTGTCCAGAAAATTACATCACTGTGCACCTTTAACCTCCTGAACTGAGTGGAGTTAAACCAGAGCAATAGAAGGATGATTACACTCTATATTTACTTAGTAGGGCGTGAAATAACAAGCCTTTATCTGCTATTTTATTTGCTGATCCAGTCAGGGAGGTGGGTCAATTTAGGTGTTGGTTTCTACTGACTAGACCTAGAAAAGGAAGATTTTGTATGAAATGTTTCATTAAGAAAAAACAGATGCAGAGAAAATAGGAGAAAAACATGCTGGTTTTATTGAAAAACATTTCAGGTTCTACCACAGTATTTAAAAACAAACAAACAAACAAAATGTCAGCATATTTTATAATGGGCTCTATCGGCATTTTTCAAATGTAATAAAAAATCCAGTATGTTTTATAGTTTCCAATAATATTGGGTCAGCTATACTATATGGCTCTGAGGTTCAA
The DNA here is from genome assembly GCA_030684275.1 of Acipenser oxyrinchus oxyrinchus. NCBI lineage: Eukaryota > Metazoa > Chordata > Actinopteri > Acipenseriformes > Acipenseridae > Acipenser > Acipenser oxyrinchus. The sequence continues at coordinate 5,918,864 of CM060269.1, forward strand.
CATGGACCCCTACTGACAACATTCATTGGAATGTTCCATTCTGATTGGATGTCCTATTTTTTTCTATTTAATCACAAAATAAGGTGGTTCCAGGTGAATATGATGGGCAGCATCTGTAACTTGTGCCCACCTGCACCCATCATATTCATGTATCACTGTTATAATACAAGCTGACAAGATACAAAGATAGCAGTGGCAACAATCGAAACACGCTTGTGTTTCACAACCACTTGGCCCATTCAAAATTCTTTGGTAGTATTTGAACACCACTAACTAATAGCAGTAGACGAAAGGTGGGTTCATCAATGCCTATTACTGTTCAGGTATTTTGCACCAGTAATTGTGTAACCTTAAGTGGGAGGAATTTCCCTTCAAATGTCCAGTTTTGAAAGAAACGCATGTTACAGCAAAGATGTATTTTCATTTTAAAGCCTCATATCTGGTACTACTCAAGACCTGGCAGGTGAAATTGTCCCTACCTGGCTTCTTTCTTTGTCAATAACCAATCATCTATTTCTCTTATTGAGTGACACACTTTTAGGACTGTGTTTAACCTATTGTAATACCAGCTTTATGTAGCTAATGGAAGTGCAAAATATGTATGATTTATGGAATAATTTTGATAGCTGCGATTACTTTTCATACAGCTGAGTGTGATAAATGCTGCAGCTTTATTACAGTAAATTATAGGGCTGTGTTCGAAGGTTCGTTCACTAGCCAGGAATTCAGAGGTAGTTGTAACCCTTCGAAGGTTCGTCAGGCAGCATTCATGCACTGTATGTTTTGTTCCCCCTCTGTTAACAGAAACTGTCTGAGTCTGTCAACTCATCAACATCATCTATATTAAAGAAAATAAATAAAAATTATTTCGGGTTGGTAAGCATTCTTGGTTATGTAAAGCAATTTAGTATGCTGTCCGGTAATGCTGCAGTTTAAAATCATGGTATATACCAGAGATAGCCAAACCGCGGCTCTTGGGCAGTTGAAGTACGGCTCCTGGTGAAATGTTGGGTGACGCACACTTTGCAGCTTGAATGAACTGAAGAAAGAATAATAAACGAAAAGAGAGAAAGTAAACATAAACACAAGTTTATTATTTTCTGTATTTGTGATAATTATTCTTTCTTCTCTCCCGTTGTTTCTCTTCTTCTTTGAGCCTGCTTGTTCACTGCAAGGATATTTCGTCACTTGATGAATTTCGACAACGCTCACTGGCGCATTTCGATCACCGAGTGAAAGCCGGGTGTGCAGTTGAAATAAAATTTCATAATTTTTAATTAAGTGCTCTTTCATTTCGTGGAGACAATGGCATTGAGCAAACCCTCCATGAGTAATAAGAAAGTATGAGGCTTTAAACCAGACTGGGAGAAAGAGTTTGATTCACAGAAAACTGTGGTAAACCTGTGTCTCATCTGCAACAAATCGCTTACACGCTGTAGTCTGTACAAGGCGAGCAGGCACAAACGTCATTATGAAACAAATCACAACACATATTCATCTGAATGTACTCATGGATCAGACTTAAGGAGAAACATGCCTCAGCAGTCAGCAGATGCTCCTTTCGGTGTTCAGTAAAGAAGCTGATTTAACGACTCAAGCGAGCTTTGTATGGCATGGAATATTGCTCGTGGCAAACATCCTTTTTCAGATGAATGAATCTTTTTGTAAAATTTGAGTTTTGGTGCTAGACTAGAGAATGCATATTTAAGTGTTATATTGAAATCAGGGCAGTTACCGTATTTTGCTTCATAATATCTACTTTATATAGCGCCTTTCATAGTGTAATATATACAGTATAAACAGAAATAATGGAAAAACACACACAAAAGTGTTACATTTAAAGTTTAATACACTATAGATACAGTACAATACACGATTACGTTATAATGTCAGAGAGAATATAATATATATATATATAAAATTTTAAAAACAATGCTGGTATGCGGCTTGCAGGGTCAGGAAGTTTGGCCACCCGTGGTATATACAGTAATCGAAACCAAAACCTAAGATACTGAAATATTGCATCTCATAATAAAAATCTCTGTTGGCCTGGGGCTTTAGTGAAATGCATTTTGATTGGAGAGTCATCCCTGAAGTTTATCTTGTGAATATTTCACTAGAGTTAATATTTGGTTAATTTATTTTTGGGTTTATAAACATTTTGGACGATTTAGTAGGATTTCTGGTAAGCTTGTGCTTGTGATTGCCGATTGTCTCGACAAATATAAAATTAAAATAAAACTTACTCGTCTAGCTTTCTGTCTATATAACTTTTGTTTTGAAAGTATATACACCCATCCCTGATTGGTTGTTGGAGCCTTTGGATATGTCAGTCCTTTGGTAAGCAACCAATGGTTGTTTAAAAAAATGGGTGTCTGGCGTCACCGTTACATCATCGTTCATATAGGAACGATTTCTTATGTCCCAGAAGGAAGAGTTAATGCTGTTTTTGTGAGCCTTACCCTATACACATATAATCTGATTCACTTTAAATGAAAAATATAGGAAGCAATTTATCTTTATAATAATGTATGTAATGTAGAGCAAAAGTTGCATGCTAACTGGTAAGTAAATTGAAAATCAGTAATTTATTTAGTTTAAAGTAAAAGCAGTTTTATTTTCATGTTGAAATGCACATTTTTGAATTTTAGAGTTCATTGAAATGAAGTGGCATAAAACTGTTGTTGTTGAATAGTATATATTTGTATGTAAACAAAATGCTTTGTTTATTGTCATTAACACATAGCTGGTTTAAGTTGTTAAAAAAAAAAAAAAAATCTGGTAAAATTAACACCAAATCTATTGAAAGTGTTATGAACTAGATATATCCACAAGGGACTATAGGCCCAGTAGCAGCACATTATTGTAGGCCAATTAAAAAGAAATCTGTCACAGTTTTAAATGTTTGCAATTCAAAGAAGGAAAAAAATTCCCATTTGAGAAGCCTGTTTTCCAGGTTGCTTCAGTGCCAGGTGTTTGACATTGAGTAAAGTCTGAGATGAATGTAGCTTATGGCAACCCATGGAATAGACCCACTCTAGGGAGTCGCAGCTTCCTGCCGTGAAAGTTTCCATTTTCAAAGCACATCAGTTTCAGTGGGAATGTTCCAGTGGTCCCATATGCTGCTTCTGACAGAGCTAACTTTCTACCCAGAATATGAGACAGCTACTGAAGAGGTTCCCTCGTTGCTAACAAAATGAATCCCAATATGTTGCCAATGAAGGAGCAGCATGTTTCCAACTGTTAATGGAATTGAACCCATCAATTATTAATAGAAATTTGCTTTGTTTTCCTTCCTTCCATTTTGCCTTTAAACTCCACGACATGCTAGTGATATGGGTTTTGTAGGTTTTGAACCAGAAAAAGAAATGCCCAAACATAATGTCAAGATGAGTGCTGTAATAGTACAATTCCTCCTGTATTTGTACTTGCCCTTCATCCCCTCACCCCTGCCCCCGCCTCCACCCCTTTCCCGAACCTTAGCGGCAGGGATCCTTTGTCTGAGGTGTTCATCTGGAACAACTTTTGCACACTTGTTTTCATGTTCTTTTAGATTACAGGGCAGCAGGCCTAGCTTTGAAGCTCCCATCTTCTTTTGTTTCTTTGCAATGCACTCTAGTAATTAACTTTGTCCTTCTTTTATTTGTTCCAGTCAATCGCAGTCCACTCTGCTGAGCATCTTCTCCCAGGAGTACCAGGTTAGAAGTTTTCTCCTTTGTGAAGGCTGACAGGTGCCTAATTGAATGATGAATGTCCCTTTATTTCTTTGTAATTGAACTGCCAGCTTTCTGATTGGTTTGGAGGATGTTCCCCTTTCCACATCAAGCACCGCCTGAGTCTCAGTGGATGGCTGCCAAGCCTTCCCATCCATCTGTCTAATAACATCTAGCCTCTGCTTATTTGGTGGACTTGTAATAAATTATGCTAAACCATTATTATTCTGACAATAATAATTTCCCTGTGTTGCATGGTTCCGTGTGCTAAATGTTTGCTGACTTGCACTGTCACTGCCGCTTTCCATGGCTGACAGGGATGATGATAAATGACCAGTGCTGGAGTGGCAGAAGGCAAGGGAGGCAGAAAATAGAGTCATTTATCATGAGATGACAGATGTCAGTCATGTGGCATGTCCCAACGGAATTACTTTTTGTAGTTTTTAAATAAGTTGTTTTTAAGCAATGTTGTTCCTGGTTAAAATGGCAATTGAATTGCTAAAGTTGGGCACAGAGGAATAGGTCAGAATCAGATTGAGGGGGGGGATTAATACAAGGGCTGAGAGAGAACAAGTTTTTCCTTGACTCATGTAACCCTCAGCAAACTTATTGAGATTCAATTACTATGACCCTTCCAGCTTCTACATATACTGTAATGTACCTCTCTGGCAGACAGTCTGTGTGTAATAGATATAGAGACACTGTTGCCTTGGCATAACAATACAATCACTTTAAATTGCACAGCCTTTACAATTTCAAAGGTTTGCCAATCAAAAATATTAAATAACAAATGCTGTATTTCATTGAGAAACTGACCTGCCATCTTTTATTGCTGTTTCAGAAACGAATCAAAAGAAGCCATGCAAGGCATCACACTGCAGAGGCGATTGAAAACTACTACCAAAGGTATGACCTACCTATCCCACTAGAGGGTACCACAGGACTTAATAAATGGACCACCCTTAAAGCATGTAAACCTGGATGATGGATATTCTCTCTCTCTAACAGATTTATAAATTTTCTGATTTATATTTAGAAATCTCACGTGGAATTTGTCATTAAGCTTAAGCTTATTTCTGCACCTTTAATAAAGCAGTGAACATCGTTTTTAAATGGCTCAGTGTACCACGATTTGTTTCATTCACTTGAAAAGCATATACAGTTTGAAGAAGTACATTTCTAGGTTTATCCAAATTTAATAATGTTATTAATTATATGTTCTACAGCCTTTCATATTTAAGGTAAGTAATAGAAATTGAATAACGGTAGAGTCATTAAAAAAACTTGATTACATGTGTTTATAGTTGCCAAATTATATACTGTAAAAATGAATACTGTATGTTAAATAATGCCTATTGTACAGTATTAGGATTTAATGAAAGTATTGTGTATTCTTATTGGCCGGTAGAAACATGTCATGTTTATTGTTTACGTCTGGGAGCAGTAATACTAGTGATTAAAACCAAAGATGAATTTACAACATGGCATAATTGTCAATATGTTTAATTTTATTACGGTAAAGATTTGTGCTCTCTGCTTATTCTAGGTTATTTTCTGTAATACAGTTTTTGAAAACAAGCACAGTGTGTTTTTGCATAAGATAATAGGTCTTTATCTAGTCTATTAATCTCCTGTTTTGTGTGAAGGGAGTGGATAATGCACACATAACCCAGTTATATAAATCAAAGCCAGGTATGTATCAGACTTGGTGATGTATATTGTATGTTTTTGTTGGAGTAGGTAAATACTGGTCTTTTTTTCTGGAGCAGGGTGTTAATATTGTAATATTTCTGTTTAGTGCTTTATTTTGTCAAAAAAATTAGATTTGTATTAGGTAATGTTATTTTGGTAAACATCAGATGGTGTGTTTTAAGTACAAAAAATAAAACAACCTACAACCTACAAGTCTTAAAAAGCTAACATGCGATAATGTTTTTATGTTTATTGACTGAGTACAAAGTAAGATTGTTCCACATTGTCTGAACTAAGTTTACATTATTGAAACATATGACGCAAGATTAATGCATCAGACTTGGTGATGTATATTGTATGTTTTTGTTGAGTAGGTAAATACTGGTCTTTTTTTTCTTTGTGCCAAGAGAGAGTAGTTTTAGTTTTACTCATGTGTCTTCTGTAGCCAGGTTGAGCATACCATCTGCCTGAAAGGGCAAAGTCATTAGGGACGGTAACATGTCTAGGCTGGTCTAACCTTGTCATTACAACACCAATGTGGCTTTGTCTTTTTTTTTCTTTTTTTTTTTTTTTAGGTACCTGAGTGAGGTGAAGAAAAATTTGACTGCCCCTGTCCTTTTGGAATTGGCCAATGAGGTAATCGATTCCTTTCATCTTTCTGTTTTCTATTTAAGGCATTTGATTAAATGTGTGTGAATTTCTAACAAATGCAATTAGCCTAAAAACCTAATTTTGAAGTCACATTGGACATTTGAAATTGTTTTCCCTGTCTGTTAGTACTTAGGAAAATTGGACAAATAGTCCCGTCTATTAACCAATCATTTAATATAATTAGTCTATATCCATTCTAAGCAGATGTGTAAACATTTTTTTACAAAAACACATTATAGCAAATCCAGTTTATATTTAAATGAATGTCTTTCCTATAAAAAAAACAAACTGAAATACATTTTAAAAATACTAAATTAAAATATATATTTTGAAATACAACTTGTTTATAACAGCTTGTTTACAGCACTGCTTTTTCCACCCAGCTGAAGGACTTGTACTATGAAATGTTCTGATATAATAGATTTTTTATCAATTATTCACATTTTTGTGAACCTAAATTACCTTTTGCGTTTTGATTTTGCACCTTTTGGTACACAGCAGTTTTCATAAAAAAAGTATGTGTATATATATATATATATATATATATATATATATATATATATATATAAAATTATACACACACACAGGAACTCTTTATTGAGATATATGAGATCATGTTAAAGAAAAAAAGATCTGGCTCATAATAGTTAAAAACAAAACAGAAAAAGTGAAATCTTTATTCATTCTTGGTACAGTGTGAAATATTTTGCTTTATTACTGGATGCAGTCCAGAACTGCTTATGTAGCCGTCAGGAGCATACCCCTGAGTATATACTGTTTTAATGCTGCGTTGTAGTGGAATATAAGGGCAGGCAGGGAAATGAGTGTTTGCTTTAAAAATGGCTTGGTGCTGTGAGCATTAAGTGTTGCAGCAGCAAGTTCTACATATTACATTAATAAGAAAGAATGGGTTCCCTCAGCTCTGGTGTCTCTCGTGCATTGCTGCAGTCAGCAAATGAACAATTAACGTTCAGTTACTCAGAGGCTTTAATGAGCTATGAAGGGTCTGCAAACCCTGATAATTCAGTTAATGTACAAAAGGGAGTTTAATCCACACTGGCTAATAAGGTAACATTTACAAAAGTAATATTATGTCGTACATTAAACGTATTGAAATAAGAGAGTAGTGACTGAACAATGAACATTAAAGATATTCAGTCTTTGCATATTGTGAAATACTGTTGTAGCATTTTTTTGTAAAAAATAAAAATAAAATAATAATATTTTTTATCAATAAGTGTTCTGGAGCAGAGTGTTAATATTGTAATATTTCTGTTTAGTGCTTTATTTTGTCAAAAAAATTGGATTTGTATTAGGTAATGTTATTTTGGTAAACATCAGATGGTGTGTTTTAAGTACAAAAAATAAAACAACCTACAACCTACAAGTGTTAAAAAGCTAACATGCAATAATGTTTTTATGTTTATTGACTGAGTACAAAGTAAGATTGTTCCACATTGTCTGAACTAAGTTTACATTATTGAAACATATGACGCAAGATTAATGCAATCCTTATTTAATTAGCATATTCTATTGGATTTTGGAGAAATAATCAGCCCCCTGATTACTGTCCGTGAACCATTTCACTGTCATTTTTTAATGTGCTGCTTAACATTTAAACAAAGCACTCATGTGTCCACTGACAGTTAATTGATGTAGTGGTGGCGCTTTATGAGACCATATATCTCCAGCGGAGGTGAACTATAAAAATAGATGAGAAATATAATAATTTTTAAATCCTACTACATATAGATGTTTTATCTGAGAGGAATGTTAAACGGGGTTTAACTCTAATTCTAAGTAAGTCTTATGCATGAAGGTCAGAAATAAATTTACAGAGCCTTTATATTATAGATACATAAAAATGAAATCCAAAGAATAGTTTATTTAATATTTTCATAAGGGGTAATAAAACCAGTCTTTGTTGTCTTTCAGTCCAATTATTTCCAGGTGGGATTTGAAGCCCTGTAAATTTTACTTACATGTTAAATTCTGACGTATAGCATGGTGGTCTTATTTCAGAATGAGATGGACACATGATTAATATGAAAATTAGGGAGATGCAAGTACCTGAACTAATAAGGTAGTCCTTTATTCAGGCTGGACTACCTTCAGTAATTTCACCATTTTTCAAGTGTCAGCTCTGATGTGGGTTACTGAAAATACGCAGCTCTTGCTACTTGGGGAATTTAAGGGTATCCAAGGATGTATCTCAAATGTAAAAGAGCTGCAGGTTACAGAGGAAGGAATTATTTTACAAAAAAAGCAGACTCTCTTTAATGAAGATGAAGACTGTCTTTATCCATAATAATTATAGACATCTTTAGTCTTCCAAGGCTGAGTTTATATGCAGAATTATGATGATATTAACAAATATTACAATCAGTATATCTTTGTTGGAAGCAGTTTATGCTTAATTTGCATAAAAAAATAATAATAAAGAAACATAGTTACAGTAATCATTATAGTATGTGGGCTTTTATTAGTGAATATTGTACAGTAAATATTGACAATTGCAATCAAAATACAACTAATACATAGTATTGCAGTATCAAATGAAATACATAGATAATGCAGATATATAGGTTCTATAATGCATGCTATACTTTATAAATTTTAACCTTTGGTTTCATATATACTGTTATACAAGAAAAGTGTACATTTGCTTTTCCCATCATTTGACTTGTACTAGGAAAGGCAGCTTGACCTATGCTAAATGTCAAAATGAATGTCCTCTAATGCCATAATTTAATTCAATATGTCCTTGTTAAATCTGTATTCTATACATTTTCTTAAATTCACTTTCAAATTCAAGAAAGGGTCATGTCTGTACACTTGTAAACATATTTTACCAGTAAAAAAAATGACCAGTGATTGTCCTCTCATTTTAAGCTCTTTTATTTGTAATCTGTCCAAAACCACAGATTTGACAATTCTAACCAGAGTAGTTTGAATATGAATGAGTCCAGTGTTGTACACATTATATTTTAAGAAACACCACAACTCAGTGACTCCAAAGATCACAGGACAGCTGTCTTTTAATCCCTCAACCCCCACTTAAAAAAATAACTTTTGTAAAAAATAGGCTGAAGACTCCACTTAGCCAATGTATTTGTTATAATTAGAAATTTGTTCAAAGAACAAAGGTCACCATGGTTAATGGATCACAGACTGGTAATGAATGCATATTCTGTAGAAATAAGGTTAATGACACATTATGAAGGAAATTGTTCCACAGAACTTTTTTGAGCCATTTAAGTTTGAGAGACATCATCTGGATGAGGCTACTGAGTCTGTCATACACAGTGCGTCTCCCCCAAAAAAATAAATCCCTAATATGTAAATAAATTGATAGAATACCTGCATTTACAGAACCATTTTTTTAAATTCACAAATATCATCATGTGTCATATTTTCATCCAACTATGGCATGTGCTTGAAAATATCAGCATCTAGGTCATGGCAACCTGTTTATGCAAAGGTTCTAAACGGATCAAGGTTCTGGCAACTGATTTGATAGGTTGTTTAAGGCTATATTGTGGGAACCAGTTGTCTAATTATGATGAAACCATACCCAATCATTTGTTTTAAGGCCATGCTCTACTTGCAGTGAGTGCAGGTCATAGTGAGTGCAGTTAGTGTTGCACCAATGTTATACCTTTTTAGTGCTTTAGGAGGGATTTCTAAAGAACCAAGACAGCATTTTTTATTATTATTATTATTATTAAAAAATATGTATAGCTTCTATATCAGCCTACTGATGGAGTGGGGAACATTTAACATACTTAATTTATTTACATGTATTATTAATTTGTTTAAAGGTGGATTTTTCCCCCTCACTGATGGCTCGGATGGTGCTAGAAAGGTATCTTCAAGAACTTGAGGGAACAGCACGTAAGTGTTGTGTTTTCTTTGACTGAATACCATAGACACCCCAAATTTAATGCTTTACCAGCACCGA
>CM060269.1:5931380-5949629 GCA_030684275.1 Acipenser oxyrinchus oxyrinchus
TTTCTTGTGTGAAAGTGTTATAGCAAATGGTATAGGCCACGCACAAGGCTTTTTGCCTCAGCATGTAAATAAATCAATACATTAAAAGCAGTTTCATTGTGTATTGAATATGATATCAACATCCTTAATGTGCTTCAATATGTCAAGAGGGTGAGAAATAGGAGGAGCAAAGATTTGTGCTTGTCAAATTTTGTCATGGCACATATTGAGGTTTTATATCTTGGTAAGGCAAAATAAATACCTTTTTAATATACTGTTATTTGCAATGCTTCTGGTATATCTGGAAGTAGAATGTTTTAAATAAATCCAAGTTTATAAGTGTAAAAAGTTGTACTGCAGGTCACAAGGGTAGTCTTTTAATTTGAGCCTTCTGTCTCCTTGCTCCTTCATTAACAGGGTTATTCAATGATTCAAACCTACAGCACAATGAATAGATTAAAAATCTCTGAACTATAATGTTTCTGCTAACTTGCAATGGAATATTACAGTTTTAGTTGCAAATTAAGCAGCACGTTTTATCAAGCAGTGTGGAGTAGTGGTTAGGGCTCTGGACTTTTGACCGGAGGGTCGTGGGTTCAATCCCAGGTGGGGGACACTGCTGCTGTACCCTTGAGCAAGGTACTTAACCTAGATTGCTCCAGTAAAAACCCAACTGTATAAATGGGTAATTGTATGTAAAAATAATGTGTAAAGAATAATGTAATTGTATGTAAAAATAATGTGATATCTTGTAACAATTGTAAGTCGCCCAGGATAAGGGCGTCTGCTAATAAATAAATAATAATAATAATAAGTTAGAGAGGGCTGTTAAGATGCTGGAGTTAGTGTAGTAAACATCATCAGTGTGTTTTTAGTATGTTAGCAGAAGTTCATTACAGATGATAAACCTGTCAAAATGATGATTTGGTACTTCAACAAATTGTGGAATGGTCAATAAAACCAATATTATGTCATGGCATGGGAATATGCCATGACATAAGCATTCTTCTTTGACCTTAACTGAGTACAGATGTAAGATTATTGGAGTACTGATTCACCTACCTAAAAAAACAAAATACTTCTTAGACTCCACAGTGTTTGTATGTAGGAGCCCAGTAATTTATCACACGTATTGTTCTGAAATCAATATAATGGTTATTGTGAATGTAATTTTTTAAAGATGCCGTAATACCATAATATAAAATGTGGCACATAAATACACACTTGCTGCTAACACACAAGAGCCATTGGGTTTTATTGTCATCTTAAATAGCATCTATGTATGAGGTGCAGGATTTATAGGATTTACAAGCTTGCAGGTTCATGCTTTATCTCAAACACATAGGTACTAGGTTACTGAAAAGTGCGTTTTCTTTTTAGTGTTGTTGATTGTTACTGAAGCAACTATTTTGAAATGAAGCTTACATTTTCTGACCCTGTGTGTTATGTGTTTTGTTATTTTAATTTAATTTAATATATTCTTTGGCATGTTGTTGTCTTCCAAAATAGCAATACAAAAGAAATGCATTATTATTTTGTACAATTTTATTCCCATTTATGTATAAAACACAATGGAGTGTGCTTAAATATCACTGAATGACATACTTGCAAGACCATTGCAACATCATCAGTTAATCAGTTTATGGCGATGTCAGGAAAAGCTCTATCTTTTTCTGAGATGGCAAATGGGTGAAAAGTGTACAAAGTAGTGCCTTTTTTGTTTTTAAATAATGAGACCAGTAGCAGTTCATTAGCTGCAGAAGGGGAAAAAAGCGTTGTAAGCAGCGTTGCACCTTGGTTGACAAGTATACTAATTACTCTCCTTCACATGGTGCTAAAGGCACACTCTGTGCAGTTTAATGATCAGACCAGAGAAAGCTGTAGAAAACCCAGGCATTGTCAGGTGAGGAAGAGCAGGTGTAAGCAGATTAGTTCTGCCAGAGTAACCCTTTGGAGTCATGTCTTACACCACCACCAGCACCACACTGGGGAAAAAAATCAGCACTTTTTATTTTTAGTGGGAAGATAAATTTAAAAGGAGTAAATTGGAAAATCAAATGAGGGCTTTAGCAGCCAGAGAGATTTGCAGAGCTGTCTCCTGGCATTTGAAAGGCCCATTCATCATGTCCTACAAGTAGTCAATTCCTCTAGTATCTGTAAATGTTTTCAGATATTAGCCAATTTATATGCTCTGAGATTCATCATGGAAAATCAGCTTTACCACCGTGCATTATCTCCGTCCGCAATGAAGTTTGATGTATGAGCATCTTTGCAGTTCAATGAGTTGTGTGCAAAAAAGTACGTTTTTAATTAATAAACAAACTTGCTTAGGAGCTCATCAGTGTCAAGAGTAATAACGATTGTCATTCATTATTGTTTATTACATTCCTCCCTCAACAAATGTTGCCTTCTAATGAGATTTCTTGCCTATTTTTAATTTAGTTAATGGCTTTTTCATCCCAGTGAAAGAAAATGGATAGTCTGTGTACAAGATGTAAGGGAGTTTGTTGTATTTAAGAATGTCACTGAAATAAATATACTGGTTCTGCTATGATTCTTTCATTTCCTTAAAACTGATGCAATAAAATATTGTCTACCTTTTTGTTTTACAGAATGTCAGTAGCTCTACATTTTGTTTTATTTCGGTAGATTTTCTTTTTTTTTTAATGAAGCCCTTGTTGCAAATGTATTCTAACAATAAACCATTCTAATAAATATTGTGAATATTTACTGCATTATATGTATCCTGTGTTAAACTATGTGTTATTGCCTGGGGATTATGGTGTACTATATACTACAGCATCTTTAGGAAATGTATGCCGATGTTGGAGCCTGCAATGATGCAGAGATGTTCAACTGTTATTATTTACTGCAGTGTTTGCGCAGGGTGGCGAATCCTGTGCTGCAAATGGCATTACAGCCATGATGAATGATCATTAGGGTAACTCATTTTAAACATGCTTGATTTATTAGTATCGGGGTCTCCATTTTCATCAGGTGAATGCTTTTCTGAAACACAAAATGTCATTGTCAAGGTCAACCTATTTATGATTTTTTTTTTTTATTTTATTATTTTTTTTAAGCAAAACTCCCTGATCACATATAATGTCCTTCAAATAAAATAAGGAAGAATGCTTAAATGTAATAATAATAATCATACATTTAAATTCAAAGACCAAAGGCAATGTTGGTCAATCTCCAATTATGACTCCTAGTAAGACAAGAACCTTAATGTTCGCTGTTTGCCTTCGGGGATGTTTATTACACGCAACTATTTTACAGAAGCAGCGTCAAATCTATAAAACTACCATTAGGAGAGAAAAAAATCAATCAAAATGCCATTAAGGTGGAATAAGTTGCCAATATTGCTGATGTGGTTGCAGGTCCTTTGATTTTCCTTCAGATTATTAGGCACAGTCTAGTAGTGACTTTGTTAAGGGAAATGAGTGTTGTTCAGAAGTAATATGTCTCCTGGCTTCATAAAGTTTGCAGCCTCATATTTCCCAGTTTATTGATTATCCATTATCATTTGTCACGAGGCGTCCTAACTCAAGGGGAAAATATAACTCTTTTTCTTCATTGCTGAACGTGAGTGTGGTATAGATCTGTGTGAAGGTATAAAGTACCAATCTTAGAGAAAAATGAGAAAAGAAATAAAGCACTGAGTGTGCCTTCCAGGTCTAAACAGTAAAAAGGAGGAAGAGTGCTGACGGTGCTTTGTTCTCACCTACCCTTTTACTTTTTCCTCATTTAGCAACAGTAAGAATAGACATGGGTTCAAAAGGCTATATTTGTTATCCTCGCCAGTGGTTAGATAGTAAGCTGAAATAGAAGTAGCAGTGCCTTAAGTTAGGCGCAAAACATTTTATATTTTTTATGGGACTCGTTATATGAAGGCAGTTTTAATGGAAGCTAATGTAGAAGTCAGGTAGATCCCGTATAAAAGAGATCACATTGTATAAGAGTACATTTTGAAGAACACAGATGCATGCTCATTTCCTTTGATAGGATACTTGATTTGTTGTTTAAAAAGTCTCACAATGGAAAATATCTATTAAAGCCCTCCCTGTTATTTGAATTCTTTTGAAGTCTTGATGAAACGTTAGAGATTATTGTTTACCCAGGCCCTCAATGTCTCTTTTATTGGGAAAAAAAAACATGGCTCATGTACAAATCAGTAATACAGTTACAAAAGTGTCCAGGCTTGAGTAGAATCTTAGCTGCTGTTCCTTTTATGGAGTTGCTGATTCCAAATAAATTAAATATTACGCCGGCCTTTCAAATACCATTACTCAAAAGCAGCTGGCAATTAGGATATTGTGTTTTAAGTTGTTTATACTGAACATTTCCTTTTAATTGGCAAATAAATATTTGTTTTTTAATTAATCTAATGAAAGTTAACTCTTTGCCCAAAAAGTCATTCATTTTACAGAAATTGTAATGAAGGCACCTAATTTTTTTTTTTTTTTTTCAGCCTCCAAGCCTGTTCTAAACAGTATGCTACGGGAACCATCTTTAATTCCTGACAGATTTTTAGCCAATCAAGTGTACCAGGTAATTTATCAGACTTATGAAGCAATGTTCAGATACAAGGCTGTTTTCTTGGCAGTATTATAAAACAGTTTAAACTGCATTTAATTACTGTTGTGTAAACAGGTCAGTCAGAGCATAGAAATGGCAATACAATATCCCTATACCTTTCTCTTAAGTATTTTTTATTATTATTATAATATAACTGTGTAACAGGTAAAAAGTGTCAGTTCTACACTCTTTTCTATTCTCTTACAGTGCACAATAAATGACTGTTGTTATGGACCATTGGTAGACTGCATCAAACAGTATCCTCTTCCATAAAATTTGAAGCCACAGATTGACAAGCTACAATTCACTGGATGAGGCATGTCTAGCTTAACCTGACACAAAGTTCTGCTTCAGAAAACATGTGTTTTTGTACTGCATACCATCAACTGGGATGAAGTGTTGTAGATCTGGGACACACACTTTATTTGTCTCCTGTTTTTGTTCATAGACGAGAGAAAATGTTTAATGTTAGAAAACTGAATTTTGAACATCAGTGCAGCTATGATTACAAAGTGTTAGGTGTGGTGAGTTTCTTGTTTAATTGAGAAATACCTAACTAAATTGGCTTTGCTGTAGGATGGATATTTTATGCAGTAACAGTAATAACATGTAAATATAGCCCAGTGTATTTCAGTGATCACATTTTATTGCGCAGTTTCTCACAAAGAAACTATTCAAAGCAACAGAAATATATTGCAATATTTGAACTCTGCTTTTTAAATGCATCTTTCATTAAAAAATACAGTAATATATATTCACCCGGTTTAACCCTTTAGACCCTGATTGGCACTAATCTTGGACTACCTTATTTTACTTTAGGTAAGGTATTTCCAGATTAGTGCCAATCAAGTTATTATTATTATTATTATTTGTTTATTTAGCAGACGCGACTTACAGAGAATAGGGTGTGTGAACTATGCATCAGCTGCAGAGTCACTTACAAATACGTCTCACCCGAAAGACGGAGCACAAGGAGGTTAAGTGACTTGCTCAGGGTCACACAATGAGTCAGTGGCTGAGGTAGGATTTGAACCGGGGACCTCCTGGTTATAAGCCTTTTTCTTTAACCACTGGACCACACAGCCAGTGGTTAAAATCAGCCTATTCAATATTTAGAGTAGTACCATGTGCAAATATTTATGCATGTAAATAAGAAATGGAAAAAAAAACATATACTGGTAAAATGGTGCCTAGAGGTAATAATTTTAATTTAATTAAATATACATGCCAACTGCCCTTAGTAAAAACAAACAATACCCACCGTGACATCATCCTGAAATTGTCATGATTCATAATGAGTATACCAATGGTAAATTAAAATTTGTGTTAAAGTAGTTTTAAAAGAAGAAAAAAAAAAGCAAGCACATTAAGTGCAGCTATGATTACAAAGTGTTAGGTGTGGTGAGTTTCTTGTTCAATTGAGAAATACCTAACTAAATTGGCTTTGCTGTAGGATGGATATTTTAAAGTGTTAAAGTAGTTTTAAAAGAAGAAAAAAAAAACAAGGACATTACGTTTATTACCTTTGTGGAATATATATATATATATATATATATATATATATATATATATATATATATATATATATATATATATATATATATATATATATATATATATATACAGTACTGTGCAAAAGTTTTAGGCAGGTGTGAAAAAATGCTGTAAAGTAAGAATGCTTTCAAAAATAGACATGTTAATAGATTATATTTATCAATTAACTAAATGCAAAGTGAGTGAACAGAAGAAAAATCTAAATCAAATCCATATTTGGTGTGACCACACTTTGCCTTCAAAACAGCATCAAGCATCAATTCTTCTAGGTACACTTGCACACAGTTTTTGAAGGAACTCGGCAGGTAGGTTGGCCCAAACATCTTGGAGAACTAACCACAGTTCTTCTGTGGATTTAGGCAGCCTCAGTTGCTTCTCTCTCTTCATGTAATCCCAGACAGACTCGATGATGTTGAGATCAGGGCTCTGTGGGGGCCATACCATCACTTCCAGGACTCCTTGTTCTTCTTTACGCTGAAGATAGTTCTTAATGACTTTCGCTGTATGTTTGGGGTCGTTGTCCTGCTGCAGAATAAATTTGGGGCCAATCAGATGCCTCCCTGATGGTATTGCATGATGGATAAGTATCTGCCTGTACTTCTCAGCATTGAGGAGACCATTAATTCTGACCAAATCCCCAACTCCATTTGCAGAAATGCAGCCCCAAACTTGCAAGGAACCTCCACCATGCTTCACTGTTGCCTGCAGACACTCATTCGTATGCGCTCTCCAGCCCTTCGGCGAACAAACTGCCTTCTGCTACAGCCAAATAATTCAGATTTTGACTCATCAGTCCAGAGCACCTGCTGCCATTTTTCTGCACCCCAGTTCCTGTGTTTTCGTGCATAGTTGAGTCGCTTGGCCTTGTTTCCACGCCGGAGGTATGGCTTTTTGGCCGCAAGTCTTCCATGAAGGCCACTTCTGACCAGACTTCTCCGACAGTAGATGGGTGTACCAGGGTCCCACTATTTTCTGCCAGTTCTGAGCTGATGGCACTGCTGGACATCTTCCGATTGCGAAGGGAAGTAAGCATGATGTGTCTTTCATCTGCTGCAGTAAGTTTCTTCACGACCACTGTGTCTACGGTCCTCAACGTTGCCCGTTTCTTTGTGCTTCTTCAAAAGAGCTTGGACAGCACATCTGGAAACCCCTGTCTGCCTTGAAATTTCTGCCTGGGAGAGACCTTGCTGATGCAGTATAACTACATTGTGTCTTGTTGCTGTGCTCAGTATTGCCATGGTGTATGACTTTTGACAGCAAACTGTCTTCAGCAACCTCACCTTGTTAGCTGAGTTTGGCTGTTCCTCACCCAGTTTTATTCCTCCTACAGAGCTGTTTCTGTTTCAGTTAATGATTGTGTTTCAACCTACATATTGAATTGATGATCATTAGCACCTGTTTGGTATAATTGTTTAATCATACACCTGACTATATGCCTACAAAATCCCTGACTTTGTGCAAGTGTACCTAGAAGAATTGATGCTGTTTTGAAGGCAAAGGGTTGTCACACCAAATATGGATTTGATTTAGATTCTTCTTCTGTTCACTCACTTTGCATTTTGTTAATTGATAAATATAATCTATTAACATGTCTATTTTTGAAAGCATTCTTACTTTACAGCATTTTTTCACACCTGCCTAAAACTTTTGCACAGTACTGTATATATATATATATATATATATATATATATATATATATATACACAGTCGACTTAAAATACTGAACAAGTTCACAAAAATAAGCCAATTTGAAATACGTTATACACTCAATACAAACAACGCTATTCTCTGGCAACGCATGATATGAAAAGTAAAATAATGTACAGTATATAACAGCTGGCCCAAACGAAGTTATTGTAGTACAGAACGTTTAAACATAAAAGTTAAAGAACAGGTGTGTACAGTACCTTACTATCTTGTGACTACAATGTTGCAAAAACATATCTGATGGAAGTCTGCATAGTATTTGCTTCAGCCAGTGGAGCTAAAGCAAAGAAGCGCATAGCAATACACCGTTGAGAAGACACGTATAGCAACAGACTGTTGACAGCACACGTGGGTGTGCAGTGTCAATCTGTAACATTGCTGCTTTGTAATTGGCTGTACCATGTAGCAACTAAAATGACACTCAGCTGCATCATCCTGAATGAGTCGTCTGATTGAGTACAGCCTGCTGCATTATGCAATTATCCAAATTAAAATGCAATGTACAATGGACTTCGGGACCACGCAGCTTCATGCAATTAATTATGCATTTAACCGTATCATACTATCATAGAAAATGATGCACTAAAAAACAGGACCAGCTGCATGCTATGCAAGTAAGCGATTTATGCAATTATCCAATATTCAAATAAGTGGAGTCGATTTATATATATTTATATATTGGTCAAAAGGAGGTCACATGGCCATCTATAAAAATCAATATTGCCTGAAAAAGCGGTCAGGCAATATTGAACATGATTACATCATCAATGTCTCCTAAACCAGTGGTTCCCAACCTTTGGTCTGCGCACCACTTGTGGTCTGTGAGCAACTCCCAAAATTCGGTTACACAGTTCTAGACAACAGCAAAGAGCTTGTGATCGTGTAAACACGATCATACTGAAGTGTCATTCTGACAGTTTTTTTTTCTTTCCCTTTTAAATACAACCAAGTGTATTTTCTGGAAGTACCTTAAACTTTTGATAGTGTCTCTGTCTAACCTCAATGGCAGGGTTATGTACATTACTCTGTGTGTCAATTATGCTCATTAACACTTAAAGATGATAAGATTACATTGGTGTATTTTTACCCAGGCTTTATTGTATTGTAAACACATCATAAGATCGTTCCTTAACCAGCTACCTCCAGTGCCATTGGACAGGAACATGAAATTCTGCTGCGAGATATGCTTCGAGAAAGAAACCTGGCCTTTTTAGGTAAGAACTAACAGTATAACATGTACTCCTCCTTCAAAGATTTCAGCTGCTGTTTACTTAAGGAAAACGAGCCCCAGTGTACAGAGTATTATGGAGTGCAAGATGAGTCAAAGATGATTGATGCTGTGCACGTTATCTTTTATTGATTTACAAACGGGCAGGAACTCTGTTACCCAATACCCCTTTATGTACGATGCATGTACTAGCTTATAATTAATATTTAATAGAATAAGTAGTTCAAAAATGTGCATTAATACCTACACAGTATTGCTTTTTGGTGTCTTGAGATTTTCTTCTTCTTCTCGGCCTACTGAGATTTAAAATGAAAGGATGGGAAATAATACCCTGAAAAAGTTTACATATTACAGAAATGTAGTTGGAAAAGGCCTATTATATTTGTGAAAGGCATTTGGAAGCAGGATGAGTGAATGAGATGTCCTTGCTGCTCCCCTAGATAATATAAAAGTGCGTAAACATTCACGCCAGCTGTTAGTAGAAACAACAGTGAAATCAAGTCATGCTTCAAGTTATACTCATGCTTCTAGCCTGCTGATTCAGTATTTTCATGGAAGTGATTGAATATGTTTAGCAAAGTTTTTTTTAAAGATCACATTCTATTGATTTTTTATTTCTTTTGCTGGGTTGTTTAAGAGTTTCTGTCCTGTAAAAACAAATGGGCATAAAAAAGTCATAGATCACTTAAAACTTTAATTTATAGTTTGATGTTTCTTTTCCTTATCATCAATGATATTAAAAGTATGGATTGAAAACAAACTATAGTACATATAAAGATGATTAAAATTAATAGAAATGCATACTGTTTTATTGAGGAAGAGCAAAA
Source organism: Acipenser oxyrinchus oxyrinchus (assembly GCA_030684275.1). Taxonomy (NCBI): domain Eukaryota; kingdom Metazoa; phylum Chordata; class Actinopteri; order Acipenseriformes; family Acipenseridae; genus Acipenser; species Acipenser oxyrinchus. The sequence continues at coordinate 5,941,257 of CM060269.1, forward strand.
GTGTTCCTGTGTCATTTAGACAAAATCATTTATTTGGACTCAAAGTTCTGACCTTTCATGAAGCACAACAGTGGAATGTTCTAAAACTGTTTCAGCACATTGGCTGTGAAACCACTGTCCTCAGCTGATAAATGGATTGGAAATAAGCTACCCAACAGTGGAAATGGGCCATTAATTTTAATCAAAGGTGATGTAAAAAGGCGAATGGCTGCATGACAATGTCAACAGCCCAGTAGGTGTTAAGAGGGACCACACAGCTTTCCCTGTTACTTGCTTTAGCCATTAGTTGAGGATGGGTGAAGACAGAAAGGCATGTCTGGAATTGAATGACCAGGTTATCCTGAAATTGAATGGAGAAATCAGCTGTTCCAGTGATTATAACAAAATGGCACAAAGAGTCAAGGACAATGGCTGAGAAAAGAAAATGAGCAGGTTACTTTTATAGGTACAGTGATGCCAACATATATTGTGTGATCCAGTTTTAATTACCCGCAGTGTATTGTAAACATAATGCCTTGGTACTACTGTAAAATATGATGCACAATGTTAAAACATTAACATTGTGCATCATATTTAGTACTTTCAAAAAATTGCCTTAAACTCTAATTGTACAGGTATAGGTACCACCCACACCTTCAAGTGTGTTACTGAGCTTTAAAAAATAGCTCATTTATTATTTTGAAACTGATTTTCCGAATTGGAATTAAATAGGATCAGAACCATTAGTTGTACTGTTTTAACCATGTGTCATCGGAAAGTTGGCAGTCCAATTTCAAAGCCATTTATATTCCTTTATTTATTTATTTATTTATTTATTTATTTTAATCCACAGATGAAAGTCAGCTTCGTGCCAAGGGTTATGACAAGACACCAGATATAATTTTGGAAGTTCCAATAGGTAGGTCATAAATAATAATAATAATAATAATAATAATAATAATAATAATTACTATTTTAATTATAAAAACAATGTAGGTATTTAGATTGACCGCATTGGATGAAATATGTCTGGTACTTAACAAGACAGTTGTAAGTATTTTTAATTCTTGGCAGCCTGATGGTTGTATTTACTTTTGTTTGTTTCTTTTTCCATACAGCCGTGGAAGGGCATGTTGTTCATTGGATTGAAAGCAAGGCATCGTTTGGGGATGAGTATAGTCATCGCTCCTACCTGCATGACCAATTTTGGAGCTACTGGAATAGGTAGGCTTTACATTTATTTATTTATTTATTTATTTATTTATTTATTTATTTCCACAGAGGAACATGATAATCCTACCAAAACATTACATTTCAATAGATGTCCCAAAGCAGGATTCAATTGTAATGGTAGTAAACAGGTTCTTGCTTGAATGGGTTCCATAAATACTTCTCAGAGATGTTTGATACTTTTGAAATGTAACTCATCAATACTTAACCACTCAGAAGTATTGCAAATTTTAAGAAAACAGTAAGATTCCTAAAAAAAAGAAAATGAAGGGATTTATTTAGACGTGGTGATGAAATAAACAATATATTATACAGTGTTTGCTTCAGGACTTGCAGATTGAGGGTCAATGTGGCCCCCTCCCAAAATTTTAGGGGGGCATTTTCTTCAATGAGGGGTTCAATATGTCAGCCTCTGCGTGCTCATTGGAAAAGACGATAGCAATCAATCTGTTCATGTTTATTTGTTCAATCTATCTGTTCAACTCCAAACTTTTATTTACCACTACATCACTGATAGTAATGTCTGATAAAAAGCGTAATAGGATACTGTCCTACTTTTCTGTCATTAACAAGAAGCCTAAAAACAACTTTGACAGGTAAGTTAGATTTCCACAAGTGTACTACAATACTGTATTTATTAACAATAAATGCATAAAAACAGCAGGGATGCAACTGTTACAGTATGTACACTTTAGCACTGTAGGTATGTGCTTGTTTGTTATATAAATTCATAAAGACCTTTTATTTAGTTAATATATCTTCGAAACACTATATTAAAGTTAAGAAAAGTAACATTTATGTTGGGTTCGTGACCACTGATTTATATACACAATATATATAAATTACAATAGCAAATGTAAAAAAAAAAAATAAGAATATTAATGTATTTAACTTTTACTCATTATTTACTGTGGGAAGAGGGATACCAATTTTTTTTTTTTATCCTAGTATGTGCTGACCGTTATTTTGCTTCCACATAGTTAAAACAGTAAATGTGAATTTATTGATAAGAAACATAAGTTGCAAATTACAGGTGGAATAAAAGAGTCTAACTTCATTATAACAAACCCCCCTGGGACCTGGAGAAATGTTTGTTATATCAGGTTGTTCACTATGATAGGGTTTGGCAATTTGCTATATCAGAATAATGAAGAAACGCCCAAAATGAATTGAACATCTTTATACAGAATACAGTAGTTCTTTCAAGACAACTTCACATTGATGAGCATTTAAACTGTATATTTAAAAGAAAACAGTAAAGAAGTGAAAAAAATACACTTGCATGCTGAATACAGTAATTACGTGCCTTTTCTCTTGAAAAACATGTCCATCGTAGATTGCTTTATATTGTTTGTGCTTTTCTGAATGCACATGGTTTCAGTCTTGTTACCTCCTCACGCCTGTTGCTATGGTTGCAGTTTCTGTGAAGATGGCAACGGTTGCATACGTCATCCATGATTCGCACTACAATAGGTTATCTATGAATCAGCCTTATCTTCGAATTAGCCTACTAAGGTCTTTTCACACATTCACACTGGAGAAAGTTCATTGCCAGTTACTACTGAGATCGTTTTATCCGGTTAAATTTTGTAAAAGTGATCGTTCTAATAGGGCTAATTTCAAATGAAAAAAATGGTTCTTGCTGCTTGGATCGTTAAAAAAGGGGGTTCATTATAGTGAAGTTAGACTGTGTGTGTGTATAATGTGTGTATATATTGCGGTGAAATATCAGGAGGGAGAAACTGAACTGTAATTCCTATTGTTCTCCACTTACAAATGATGCTTTTGTAGGAATTTAAGTTACAATTTTGACACATCTGTTATCACTAGATTTACTAATGCTCTCCGGACCAAAGATAACTTAAGGATCCTGACCTGGAGAAAAAATTCTAATCGATTATTTAAACCCCTTGAAACTCTACTGACTGACAGAATGAAAGTCATCAGCACATGTACTTCATCATTTCTGCTTTCTTGAAATCAAAAGAAACATGTTTAAAGTTTCTGATATCTGGTTAGTTAACAGGTCCTTGCTCTGACTAGACTAGAAACCTGCTTTTTAACCACTTACTCACAAGATCTTGAGTCTTATACTGGTGCCTTCCGTTAGCACATATATTTGTATTATTTTGGAAATAGCACAATTTTAATGCACCCAAAAAAATAAAAATAAAATAACAATTTAAAAACAAAAGTTCAGAACGGAACAATTGTGAAAGTCTCATGAGAAATGTCCAAGTTTGTGAATTCAGAATATTTAAAATGTAAATGGAAACAGAGAGGCGAGGTGATGGGGGTGACCCATTTTCTTACTTCTGTATTATTATGACTAGGGAGGAAATGTTTGAATGCTAAAGGAAGGCATACACTCATGTCTGACATTTCCATATAGCTCTGGTAGGTTTATAAAGTGGTACCGTTGAGATTTAACCTTGCAGTTTAGTAAACGGGCAGGGAAAAACCTCAGGAACTGTATGTGTCAAGCAACTTGGAAAAACTGCTCATGCATACCCAGCGTCTATGGGCTTCATTGACGGCCCCAAACATTAAGAACTGAAAGGTCATTCTTCTTCCTTTATCGTGATGGTTTGCTGACATATTTGACACACTGGCATAATGCTGGAAGGTTTTGACCTTAGAACTCCGCCATGGGACTCCAGGTCAGTCCAAGTTTGCACTATCTGCAGCTAGAATCAAATATTCAGATCCTATTTTAACACGTTTTTAACCAGAATTAGTAATTTTCTTTTTTAATTTTTTTTTTGTTTTATATAAGATACTGGGAAGACTAAATGCTTTTGCAATGTTTTTTTTTTTTTTTTGTCACTAAAATCTGTGCAGCAGGAACTATTTGCATGTTGTTTGGAACATTCCAAGACCATGAGCCTGTCCTGTTATTATCATTTGTATTGAGATTTTATTTTGCATGGAAAATCGACTGTAGCCTATACTTAGTGCTCGGTTTACAAAGATCCCTTGTTATGTGAGTGAGTAGCCAAACCTGGATGTGTTTCCCAATTTTTGGGGGAGAAATGGAAAGGGTGCGTTGGGGTGTTGGCCAACCAAAATAATGATATATAAATATACATATGCAGCAGCAAGGAAAACATTTAAGGTGCGCTTCAACCCGACTTCGATATTCTCTGGGTCATACTTAAACTCTGAAATGTATTTATTTTGCATTCTTTGGATTTTAGAAACTTGGATATATGTGTGTGTGTGTGTGTATATAAATTAACATTTGCAATTGAAACAAAACTGAAACTTTGTTGATGCACTTTTTTTATTTTTGGGTGGTGGGGGGGGCGGGGTTGTACTGTGTTCTTCAACAAATAGAACATAGCCAGAATACTGGATGCAGCATGCCACACGTATAGGTATTGTACTTGTAATTCTACTTTTATTCACAATCTCATTGCTATTATTATTATTAGTGGTAGTAGTGACAAATACTGTAATAATGAAGAAAATCAAAGAATAAAAGCAGTAGTAATATTATTAATAGTTTAGCTAATGGCTTTATCCAAGGTGACTTCCTTAACTTACTTGTTCGTTTTCGATTGTCCTTTTACTATAGCGAACAAAAGGCTTCGGACTCAAACAGGGTTTTTAATAGCGTATTTAGTATTTGACTTGTATGTTTAATATACGACACTTGCACATTTTAATATATAATACATGCACATTTGTTATTTTTCACCTCTCATGGTGTTCAGCATTTAACAGAGGGTATAAAGAAGTTTGAATCAGAATCCAATATCATCCATTACAAAAAAGTAGTATACTGCAAGTATACTTGTGCCAAAATTGTGTGGTTTTAGTATACTGTTGGTACCATTATACTATCCTATTCTGGCACAAGTATACTTGCAGTATACAATGTTTTATATTCTATTTGTAAATAATGCTACGTAGTTCTCAAATATTGGACATTTCTTAGGTTGTATCTTCTCGTTTGCATACCTGCATTGTCTCTTGTTGTTTATTTATTTCTTTCTTTATGTTCAGTTTTCTTATTTTTCTTTTTACCACTCATTAACTATAGCCTCACCAGTCAAGATGATCACGTGGCTGCCTGAAGTGCTCTTAAACTCAATCTACATAACCGCAAGGCTTCAGCTACAATTTCTCTGGTATTTTTCATTCAGATTAGACAAGCATCAAGTTTATGTACGATAAGAACTGACAGCATAGATCCTGTTATGTTTGCCAAAGGCTTGGTCACAGACACTCCATGATGTCAAAGAATGTCAACCCCTTCAGACCTTACCTTTCAGAACTCCTTGTAATTTTTAATTGACATTTACATCTGACATTTTGAATGCAGTCTCCCATTGTTGAAAGCACATCTTTGCAAAATCACATATAGAGTCATGATGTCAAGCTGGCTTAGACGACACAAGGATGACATAATCTCCCTCCTCATTAGATACATCGTTCCACCGGATGGTTCCTGTGAGCCTTGAGGATTTAACAAAAAAGTAGATGGATGTGCAATCCTTTCAATACAGTAACCTTCTAAAATATGTCATCATAAATATGCTGCAAGTTAATAAGGATGGTTCTTTTGCTTTTTGAAGGTTATATATGCATAGTGTATTTTTATTATTATTATGATGATTATTAGGACATATATTTACATACAACTTTTAAGGCAGAGGAATAATGTAAGAAAGTAGGGCTAATGATAGGTGACCTATGCTTTAACACTAGAACCGCTGTTTAAAATAAACATTTGAGAAGAAAATATCGTGTAAACAGCTGTAAACTGGTATATGTACATACACAGTTGTAAAAATGAAGTAATTATAAAAAGTAACAAAGAAAATAACTCAATTTCCATTGTGTAACGTGAATGCGCATTCAGGGAAACATACTTTAAAGTAGCTACCATATTAGCACAATCCACACAGATGTAGCGCTTATCAACTTGCTCTGAGCATTTACCACATACTGCTCTTTCACACTGGGCAGAGATATCAGATGTTTTATTTTTATTGCATTTAGTTACCTGGCATTGTTTTCTGTTGCATGTGTCACTTGGTGTGTACTGTATCCAGGTTGAGCTGCGTTTCCCTGCCGCTTTGCAGTTTTCTGATCTTTCTGATGTTTCTGCCAAAGCTCCGTGGCTAACATCAAGATTAAATCTCTCCTACTGATATTTTCCCCAGTGCATTCCTTGTACAAAACAAAGGAATTGATGGCTGCCATGTCCAGTACATTATAAAATACAGCAACTGGACACCGGTGATTGCTTTCACGGAGTACTAAGTTTTATGCAGATGTTGGAAACTCTTTTTTCGCTTTGTTTACTTTTCCAACCAAGCTGTTTTTTTTGTTTGTTTGTTTTTTCTTCAACTGTTTCGCTAACTATAGTGAAATAAAAAAAAATGTCATTGGTAGCATTCATCCTTTTTCCTAAGTACTGTTACATCAGTACCACATTGTCACCCAGTCTCTGACCACCTGGGCGAGTTTCATCCTTGCAAAGGTAGGGTTAGGGTCCGCTGCCAGCCAAAACTAGATCCCAAATTTGACAGGTTTGTTTGACATGTATTGTGTCCAGTGACACCGTGCTTTTGTCGGAAACAGCTGCTTGTCCATGTAATGTTTTATGTCTAGCTTGAAACAGGTAATGCTGTTTTTATGAAGTTGTTCCAAATTTCTGATGTCAAGGCAAATATCTCTAGTTGCAAAATGCAAAAATCTCAAGATTTCTCGAAAAATTCTTGTAATAGTAATATTATATTCGCTCACATAGACAGCCAGATGGCAGTTCTCCAAGGAATTGATAGGATTACAATAGATATTTGTATAACACATATCTAGACTTCAAGAGCAATATTCTATTCAAATACATACTGCTGTAAACTCATTGGAGGTAGAGAGAACAAACTGGCTTGTATACATTAAACAAATAGCGTATTGTAGGTTATATTAACAATAAAAGCATGTATTGTAAAAACCATAAAAATGACGGCTTTTGGTGGTTCTAGGTAGAAGTGCTTATAACACTTATTTTTGCAATTCTGACTTTCAAACGCCATCAGGGTATTTAATACATGTATTTAGGAAAAGTCAAGAACGGACAACCACGGATCTTTAACACATGCAGAGTAATTTAAATTTTAAAAGTGAAAACTGTCAAAATGACTATCTTAAGATACTTAAGAGCTTATATTCATTTTTAGAATAAAATGAAAAAACCTACAACATTATTGTAATTGTCAAATCTCAGTTACAGTAATTAGAAACAAATATGTTTTGTTTTTTAGAATGGCAACATAGCTCAAGATTATTTTGTATGTTTTATTTTATTAAAGCTTGCCACATCCCCCCTCCCCCCCAACAACATTTGTCATATGAACAATAGTCTTGCCAAAATGGTAGCCTCATAATGAACTCTTTTCAGTGAAGTGATGGGTAATGAAGCTTTGCCGGTGTGAAAGCAGCAAAAAATATTTTCAGGCCCAGTGCCTGAATATTATGGCGAGGAAATCCGTTGGACTTTCTGTCATCAGTCTTTTTGGTAGCATATAATATTTTGATAGATGCTATGATAATTGAGTTATCCGTCTAACTATCAGAATTGCATAAACATTACTCACATGCTGCTGAATATTAAATGTATTAGACTAAATATATCTTAACAAAAGGAGCAGAGGTTATAGCTAATTTATAATGATAGAGTTAAACTTGGGTTCACTATATTAATGTGAGCCCTATGCAGTCAGTTATTGCTGATGTAGGTTTAGTGCTAATATGCACTATATTATATACAGTATCTAAGACTTGTCATTAACATTTAATTAAAAAGCTCTTGAGTAGTTCTGTATCGGCAAGTCCCAGCACCTTTACAAATGGCTGGAGTTATCAGCATATAGAAATTGGAATTAGTGAAATAAATTAAAGGCTTGTTGTAATAATGTTTAAATGTGCAATTTATTACAAATGTGAGTTCTTCTTCTCATTCTTCTTCTTCTTCTCATTCTTCTTCTTCTCATTCTTCTCATTCTCATTATTATTATTATTATTATTATTATTATTATTATTATTATTATTATTATTATTATTATTATTATAATAAAGAAATCACACTAATATTTTTGGAATAATTCAGAGTTAGAAGCTCTGATAATTAAATTTTGCTTTATCAATAATCAA
>CM060269.1:5950129-6017629 GCA_030684275.1 Acipenser oxyrinchus oxyrinchus
CACATTTATTCAGCCTTTGAAAATCTGTTTAGTAACAAAATTAGTTCCTTTAGTTAAGTAGATGGCTTTTGACTGTCCAATATACGAATATGTAAAGCCATAAATAATTGCAAGCCTTTTATTATGAGTTTTTCCCGTATTAAAAGAAATGCAAACATTTTTGGCACGAATATCAAATTCCACTAACAATACATACTTCGTATATTGCAACAGGTCGCCTACATTTCTGGAGCAAAATAGGTTTTATGGGTGTGATTCGCCAAATATTTTGGTCGCAAATATTTTGGTCGCAAAAATATTTATGGCTTTACAGTATAAAGTTTAGAAATTTTGGTTTGTTTTCTAAAGTTGCTGCAAAACCTTTTGGAGGGCAACCTTAAGGTTTTGATTTTGTATCAACACAACAAACATATATGTTAAGCTTTTATCAGATAAAATAGATATTCTAAAATGTCTCAGTAGCCTACTAACTGGAAATGAGAAAACAAAAAAATCTATATATTTTTTGAAGAAACCTTTCCTTTTGTTTCATAGGATGGTTCACCCTCAACTTTAAATAGCCAATCACAGCAGTAAAGAAAATGTCTTCACAGTTAATGTTATGCAACATTGACGTTTATTTTAGTACAACTATATAGCATTGGACATATAGGATGGTTGCATTGAATACCCAACTGTCCTGTGTATCTTTTATTTATGTGTTTTTGTTTCTACTGTGTTTGTAGATCTATTAACTGGTGGACAGACTTTTGCCCTTCCTTTTGAATACAAAGTCTCATCTATCATCAGCCTTTGATGGACACTGAATAGCCACATCCTTTTCTTTTACATGATATTTCTGCCAATTGCATAAATAGTTTGTCTTGTTTTGTCATTTACATCTCAATTGTCAAATTACTGCCCCATAGTCTTGTTGCTATGTGGCTTTCTTATTGAAATAAAGAACTTGGTACTTTGTCAGAGAAAGACATGGGGGGATGTCAGAACAAGGATATGTATGGTCTGATGTTGAGGTAAGTTGTCCTTTGTCCACTGTTTTTCAAACATTTGGCGTTTATCATAAAGAGACAATCTGCCGCAGGAGTTTCGCAACAGGCCTGTCTCTTTGGGTTTTATTATTTAGGTCTGAGGTATAGTTAGTTCTTATCAAAACTAATACCATCTGAAGTACCATGCTTACAGTGGTCACACAACCAACATCAAGATCTCTATTGTCTGACTGGAATTATTAGAGACAGTATTTCTTTAAACTTGGGCTCTGTTTCAAGTCTTCAAGTAATCAACTCTGAAAACACAGCAGAATATTTTAGGAAGTGTTAGTCCTATCTGTGTCTCTGTGTTTTTGTAAGATGCATCTCTTTAGTCCACACAGTGGTAAGTAGGATGGAAGTTAGTCAACATTTTGTTAAGGTCATTTGCCAGCCATGGCAGTAGTCTACTTCCAAGTTGGCTAGACCCATATCTAACCACCTTAGGCTTTAATATATGTACAGCAAATACAAAGCCTTTCTCAGTCAAGCCTTTAAAAAAACAAATTCAACATTTGGAGTCTGAAATGTACTAATTTACGTTGTGAGCAGATCAATAAACTAACAATTACTTGCATAGCTATAGAGGTATGTTATTACTGTGCTGTATGGGACACAGATTACATGGTATCCATATACTTGATAGCATAGCCTGTTAAACTACTAAGAATATTTTAATCACTAGAACTGGTTTGTGTTAGAAATTCTATAATACAGTCATTGGAGAATACTTGAAAAGAAAACAGAACTGTCAGACGTCTTCTGGAAGAATAAACAGTTAAAATATTTTTTTACATCAAAGACATCATATTAGGTTGGAGCTGTTACTGTAGATGCCTCTGAAGCCCACCTTTTTAAATGGTTAGTGATGGCAGCTTACCACTGCCCTGAGTTAATCAGCTGCGGAATTTGTAAACTACATATGTGTCAAAGTTGAAAATGTTAGCAGTCTAATAGAAGCTTGAAAAGATTATGTCTGATAAAAGCTGTCGGTAGTTGACGAAAGTGATTTATAGCAACATAATGGCACAATATGCCACATTTATCACTTAAATGAGAGGAGCTTAGGGTTATCTGGGTGTCATATATTATAAGCTTTGACCACTTGGAATTGTCAGAATAGTAACACTGTCCCATTTACATTTCATTTGAAATTTCCTCACTTAGACTGATAATTCTATATAGGATTACACAATTGTTGTGATTTTCATATGGTTTCATTTAAAACTGTATTTTAGCTTTTCAAATCATACATCAATAATCTGTTTGAGGGTTTATTAGCGAAAACCACAGGAAAAATGAATGCGAGCCAAGTTCTATTTTAAATTTATATTTGACTTAATATAACTGGAAGGGACGTAGCTAAGTTTCCATTTTCCTATTCAGTCATTTGAATCTTTTCTGAGTTGTAACACTGAAAATAATATTGTTGGAGTACACGCCAAACAAACGGCTTGAGTATACATGCAAGCTGAAGTTTATTTCCTTGGTTTCCTCGATACACTCCATGTTGCCGGACACTAGATATACACTTTAAATCATAGATTAATTTTCCGAGCAACAAAATGTAAAACTGTACAGTGCCATAACACAATCTATAAACAAAGATTCCAGATTCCAAGATGGGTTCCAGCAAAACTTGCTTTAATTGTGTATCCTATGTGTGCTCAAAAGGTTGGCTAATGTAATAGGAGCGTTAGACATAGTAGTCATCGTAATGTTTAACTGTTTGTATATTACTGAACTATAAAAAATGCAGTCCTATTTTAAAAAATAATCATAGCATTGCCTAGCTACAGAAAATACAGGTGCCAGTTCCCCCAGGCTGGACAAGCCAGTTACCAGTTCTGATGCGTCAGAAACAGACCAGGTAGATGGGAGCATTCAGGCCAGCTAAGAAGTTGCTACACCCAATAAGTACTGAACATAACAAAATCCACAATGGTCCAGAAATTAGCTACTGCTGGCCAAAATACACAGAATGGTCCTTCCAAGCCCATGCTAGCATCTGGAAATGCCTTTTAATGTGTAACAAAGGCTTTACGTATTCCTCTTAATTTAATTTCTTGTCTGTGTGCTTTGAGGAAAGCAGGATAAAATTCCAGACATTTTCACCACAGCTCTCTGTTTAGTCATATCCCTCTTTGTGGCTGTTTCATCAATTCCAGTCCAGGACCTTTTCTCCTATCATGTCCTAAATTCTTGAATTGGGAAGTTCAGAGACTTCTTCCTACCAGGTTTTTTCATATATAGTTTTTTTTTGTTTTTGTTTTTTTTTTTATCTCGGGAATACACAAAAGGAATCTAAGTCAGGTACAACCATTGAACACACGTTTTCATATACAATGGTGACCTGGCCAAAAAAATATTACAATCTGCAACAATAACCAACAATGATAAACACAACAGTACAAAACAATTTAAAAAAAAAAAAAATTGCATTGTGCAGTCACTCAAAATTGCTCTCTGCTTGCTTGTGCATTTATTTATTTGTAAAAACCACAATTTGAGCCAAATATACACAAATGTATTTTTAATTCCTCTTACTATTTTATTAAACAGTTATTTTGATAGTTTATTGTATTAACTGTGTTAGTGGGTGTGGTATTTGCAATTAATTCCGAGGTGTAGGTAGTCCATGTACTGTATGTAGTTGTTGCTTTAAGGAACCAAGCTTAGAAACATTTCAAAATTAAAAAAATGGGCCCACACTTAGATCATCATCATCATCTTCTAATACATATTCTCTGTATCTGAACAGACTCCTTAATGAATATGTGCGGTGAATTCCACTGTTAGACTGTAATGGCTGAAAGCCTGTTTCTGTGGCTACAAAGCCATGTCCTCAGGGCAGTAATCAGTGTGAAGGGAATGATAGGGCGTATACCATGTCGTCTAGTCATAAACATTTGGGATGTGCAGAAACTTTAGTATAAAACTCTGCAGTTACCTTACTTTTTCTGATAAAGGTGTATAGTTCAGTAAACTAGATTAAGGATCCATTATTGGACCATTATTAACAATGGGTAACCGTTTGTTACAATTACATTCAATGCCACCAGATTAGTGTAGAAGTGTAAAGCTTCATGTCGTTATAAATGAATGTCTTATGAAACTGTTTTGTTATAGCCTTTTGTTATTAATAACTGTCTAGTATATGGTTTATCTTTCAACACACTCGTAGATGCATTTTTGACTGTTTATAACACATCCTTCAATGAAATGCAATACATAATCAACAAATGTTTTCCTTTACATAAATGGAGATATATTTATACAGTAGATTGGTTGTACAAAACTGAATTTGAATCGCTTACTGTGTGGTATTTTTAACAATTTTATGATTAAACAATCCTTCCTCATGGATTTCAAAATAATTGTATTTTTTAATTACGAGAACTACACATTGAAATGTATTTATTAAATGTACCATCCCGCACCAACGTCAGACAGTATTGCTCTTGTAAGAATGAAAGGGATATGATTTTATTTTACCCTATTCCACATACTTTTGGTATATATTTTTTTCTCTCACAGAACCCTTAATGTTATTAAAGAAATTTACTATAAAGGGGTGAAGTTAAAAACATTTTGGACACAATGATGTTTAAATGGAAGATCTAAATGAAGAATACAAAACAATGAGGCACCTAACATTTGTTTTTTTTTGTTTTTTTAAGTCTTTTTCTGACAGTTTAGAATGAAAAAAAAAATCCCTTAAGAAAATTGCATTGGAGCATGTCATTCCAATGAATTCCTGTTTTGTTACGGAACTTTAAAAAATTAACTTTCATTTTTTTGTCAGCTTTCAAGATTTATGTCATCAGACTCATAGTATTCTGTTTGTTCAGTGATGACCTTCCAGGTTCCATTTGAGGCAGAAGTCAGAAGCATTTGTCATTCGTGCTAGATCTTGTCTTGGGGCGCCCATTGTAGTATGCCTTTATGAAAATGGCTGTTTCATAAAATAAATTGTATACAATGTAACATAATAGCTTTGATGGCTGAACTGTTTTTGAATATGTGCTGCTTTTTTTCCATATAGAGTCAAAACTGTTATGTGTGCATTGAATGTGGCACTAAATATGTTGTAAAACATTTAATGTTTTTTGACAAAAGGAAAATCAGCTAACACATTGTTAGAAAATATTGCAAAAACAAATTGGAAGTTAAAAAATGTTGCAAACAAATTTGAAGTTGTGTTCTTATGCTGTGGTGTTCAGAAATATTTTTGACATTTGTTTTCTGTTAGAAAATATACTTCACATTGCTCTATAGTGTCTAACACTATTTCTTCATTCTTTTGATGAAGTATGTAGTTATTAAGAGATATCACATTAAGCATATTAACTTTATTTTCTGTTATGATGGTAAATAACAAGGTTGATAATAAGTAAGCACATGTACACTTAACAGTTAATACTAAGATGCATATTTTGATTTAGAAATACATACATTTGTTTTTTGTTTATTATATATAGTTGCTTAAAATATAATAAATCTGATTAGGTTATAACTTGGATTCTAGTTGCAATACAGAATGTTAAATATAATTGATATCAACATTTATCCATAAAATTGGCTGAAAAGGAACATGAAACATAACAATACCCTTTTATATTATCTGAAACAATTTTTGGTTTTAACCATCTTGTGTCAGCCATCTTAAATTCAGATTATTTACTTTTGGAAATCTTTTTTTTTCTGAACTGTTCAGTTGTGTAGTTAATCAGCATTGCCATCAGATCTGCTGGACTTTAAGTGATGGGTTGGATAAAAACAAAATCCCCTAAACCCTGCTAAAAGGATGCATCTCACATACTTTCATTTAATGAGTCCTGGGATGCCCTACTTATATTTTATCAAAAACTATCAAGAAAGAAAGTTGTTTGATGCATATATAAATATTCTGATCTTAAACTCCTAAGTGGCTCATTTCATGTACCTTCACAGTTCACTTTTACAACAACTGAAAGTGAAATGTATTAAATGCCTTAATTATGGGGCAAGAGAGAAGAGAAAGCACACATCTCTTAGCAGATGATCCTTCAATTGTACACTAAAGGCTAAGGAGAGCATTCAAGCATGAGTCAGATGACTGTCAACAGTAATCAAATGCAGGCCCCCCATTTTGCCCTTTTAAAAGCTCTACAGCTAAAATATGTTTAGTCGAATGAAAAAATCCATTCTTATATTACCAATACCTTTATACATTTCTTTAAAGTTACATTAAAAAGCACATTACTTATAGAATAGAAGAATGCATAGTTTAATGACTTGTGCAGTTCCATGCTATAAAAGATTTTTGTAGGCTTTGTATTATGGGGATTTGCTTTTACAAGTTATAGCGTAAATTAAACATTAAGGGCCTTGTTTTCTAGTGTAAAGGTAATATAAAAAGTTAAACGCTTTGTAACTGTATTAAAGCCGCAACATATGCAGCTTGGTTGTAGAATGGAACAAAAAAAAGGCTTTTTGAGTAGTCTTGCTAGTTTTGTAAAAGTATTGTATTCCTCTGGCCTTAGATATTTTCTTTGTGTTTATTTTTTATAAATGCCCGACTCAGATGTTGAAGAAAAACCATTAGTTTATATTAACTGAACGACTGTTGAAATGTACGAGAAGCAGTCGAAAAAGCATTTTATTATGTTCATGTGTTTTTAGGAAAGGCAACCAATGTTTGATAATGAGGTAAACCGACAAATAAATAAACAATAAGCTCCATCTATTTTCTGCTTTGCTTGGTTAAGGGGCACTTTCATGTCTAATTAATAGCACAACATTTTGGTCTATTGAGGTATATTGCTTTTGGCAAGATGGTTGATGGAAGTGATAAGTAGCTGTTTATAAATAACCCCAACTTATTCTTCTTTTGGAGCCAGTGTCCCTTACTCAACCTTGTCCTTTCCTGTGGAGATTTGTGTTGGCTCTATTTGCCTTCACCTCACTGCACATCCATCAATTACACTGACCACTTTGTTGTCATAACCGTGTACCAGATGTATGTTGCAAGGACTTACAAGTTGTCCTTTACAGACTTTTTTTTTTTTTCCAAGGCTAAAATAAAATGTAGCTATAGAACATTGGTCCTCAAAGCCGTGCCCGCAAAGCCAGACCATTGTGCCCGTGGCAGCTGGCATCATATATATATATATATACAGTACTGTGCAAAAGTTTTAGGCAGGTGTGAAAAAATGCTGTAAAGTAAGAATTCTTTCAAAAATAGACATGTTAATAGGTTATATTTATCAATTAACTAAATGCAAAGTGAGTGAACAGAAGAAAAATCTAAATCAAATCCATATTTGGTGTGACCACCCTTTGCCTTCAAAACAGCATCAATTCTTCTAGGTACACTTGCACAAAGTCAGGGATTTTGTAGGCATATAGTCAGGTGTATGATTAAACAATTATACCAAACAGGTGCTAATGATCATCAATTCAATATGTAGGTTGAAACACAATCATTAACTGAAACAGAAACAGCTGTGTAGGAGGAATAAAACTGGGTGAGGAACAGCCAAACTCAGCTAACAAGGTGAGATTGCTGAAGACAGTTTACTATCAAAAGTCATACACCATGGCAAGACTGAGCACAGCAACAAGACACAAGGTAGTTATACTGCATCAGCAAGGTCTCTCCCAGGCAGAAATTTCAAGGCAGACAGGGGTTTCCAGATGTGCTGTCCAAGCTTTTTTGAAGAAGCACAAAGAAACGGGCAACGTTGAGGACCGTAGACGCAGTGGTCGGCCAAGGAAACTTACTGCAGCAGATGAAAGACACATCATGCTTACTTCTCTTCGTAATCGGAAGATGTCCAGCAGTGCCATCAGCTCAGAACTGGCAGAAAACAGTGGGACCCTAGTACACCCATCTACTGTCCAGAGAAGTCTGGTCAGAAGTGGCCTTCATGGAAGACTTGCGGCCAAAAGCCATACCTCCGGACGTGGAAACAAGGCCAGCGACTCAACTATGCATGAAAACACAGGAACTGGGGTGCAGAAAAATGGCAGCAGGTGCTCTGGACTGATGAGTCAAAATTTGAAATATTTGGCTGTAGCAGAAGGCAGTTTGTTCGCCAAGGGCTGGAGAACGTGCACGAATGAGTGTCTGCAGGCAACAGTGAAGCATGGTGGAGGTTCCTTGCAAGTTTGGGGCTGCATTTCTGCAAATGGAGTTGGGGATTTGGTCAGAATTAATGGTCTCCTCAATGCTGAGAAGTACAGGCAGATACTTATCCATCATGCAATACCATCAGGGAGGCATCTGATTGGCCCCAAATTTATTCTGCAGCATGACAACGACCCCAAACATACAGCGAAAGTCATTAAGAACTATCTTCAGCATAAAGAAGAACAAGGAGTCCTGGAAGTGATGGTATGGCCCCACAGAGCCCTGATCTCAACATCATCGAGTCTGTCTGGGATTACATGAAGAGAGAGAAGCAACTGAGGCTGCCTAAATCCACAGAAGAACTGTGGTTAGTTCTGCAAGATGTTTGGGCCAACCTACCTGCGAGTTCCTTCAAAAACTGTGTGCAAGTGTACCTAGAAGAATTGATGCTTGATGCTGTTTTGAAGGCAAAGGTGGTCACACCAAATATGGATTTGATTTAGATTTTTCTTCTGTTCACTCACTTTGCATTTAGTTAATTGATAAATATAATCTATTAACATGTCTATTTTTGAAAGCATTCTTACTTTACAGCATTTTTTCACACCTGCCTAAAACTTTTGCACAGTACTATATATATATATATATATATATATATATATATATATATATATATATATATATATATATATATACACTACCGTTCAAAGAGTTTGCGGGTCACGTTAGAAATGTTGCACATATGTTTCTCGAGGGAGCCTATATTTGAATCAAAGCATTAGAGGTATTTATGGTCCATTGACATAATAACTACTCAATATTGATCATTGTTATATATACAGTGTAGTACATTAATGTTTTAAGTGTGGAATGTAAAGTCTTTGCAAACTATTGTATGCTGTGAAACGGCTGATTTGTAATAGATGAACTATCATAATCTTATTTAAGTATTTTTATGTTTTAATCACATAATAACCGAGATTCTGGAAACTCGAATTCATTTCACAAAAGATATTTTAAAGAGCACATACTCCCTTGTGATTTCAAGTCAAATTGAAATTGTACAGCATAAACAATGTTCCGCATTTCCAGTTTATTCTAAATTTTACCGAAAAATTAAGGCCAGATGAGGCAAATGCAAATACTGCTGCATTTAGGTACATGTTCGCGCTGACAGAATAAAAGAACATACTGAAAGTAAGCGACAAGAAAGTAAACTGAGAGACCAGCAATCCATTTCTGCGGCTTTTACACGTGCTTTAATAAAAGAGAGAGCACAGAATGACTGGTTAATGAGTTTGTCAGAGTGCTGTTCTTTGCTGGAAAGCCACTGTTTATTGCAGAGAGGTGTGTATTGGTGACTTCATGCGACAGTACTGTCCATCAGCTAAAACGCTGCCTAACGCCGACAATCTTAATCGTAAATATTTGACGGAAAATGATGATGCTTTAGTTGGTAACTTATGGAACGTGTAAGGATTTTTGCCTATGTGCTGCCCGGCCTTGTAGGGAGTGACTTTCTTTTCATAGAGAGGTGTGCAGCTGTGACCTCGGGGCAGATAACATGTTTGTTTTTGCATAAATTGTTTCTGCTTAATAAACTGTTTTGAGTCTATGTACAAACCAATTAAAACTGGTTCTAAAACCATTTACTTTTGCTAAAAGTGACATGCTGTCACAGAACGCATAATAATATACTATATAATTGGAACACGTAGGTTTTTTTTCTGATAACCACGCACCTTGTGTGGGGCAGTGTACACATTGTTCCAGTTAAATTGCGCAAGCCCTTATTGTTTCATCAGCCTTTGTTCCTTTTCCATTATATTAATGTTACTTATGCTTCCCATTTAAATGGTAAAGAAATCATTGAAACTGTCTGTAAACATTGTGTGAGTTTCCTGTGTTTAATGTATGCTCTGAATCAACGCAGGGTTAATAAACTCTTAAAAGTAAGCTGTACATAGCTGGTGCACATCAGCCATTTGCAGTCACCAGTCTTGTTGTTCGACCTTGTGATGCGTGGGTATAGCGCTTTGCTGCCTGTGAGAATTGAGCAAAACTCATAGCATTGTTCTCAAATGTAACTTCTCTTTGTCTGGGTTTCTGCTGACATTGGTAAAGTGTAGAAGAAACACAAATGTAACTTTGAATGTGCTTTGTCTCATGCTAGGGAAATAAGACCAAATTTGGTCAAGGAAATTACGTAAGCTAGCTGTATAGCTGTGCTGTACAAAGTAATTTCTTTTGTCAGGTCAGGTCGGGTCAGCTCAGCTAAGAAACTATCATCTACACTGATGACGGCTCAGAACTAACATCTCTGTGCCATGCTGGCTAAGAAAAAAACAACATCTCTGATGCCATGAAAGCTCAGCTTGGCTCAGAAGTAAATAACATCTACACTCATGTCAGCTCAGAACACCATCAACTGAGACTTGTATGTGAGATCACTGATGTATCACGTTTGATTTGTTTCGTTCTTGGTTGCATTTTGATTCCTGAATAATCTATTTTTGATTAACTTTACGTGAAGAAGATTAATTATTTTTAAGAAGAAATCGTACCTCTTACAAACGCATTGATGGAAATGTCCAGTGTGATTTTTGGCGCGTCTCCCGTCCAGTTCTGTCAATTTTTTCTTTTCTTTTTATGATTTCAAGGTGAATAAACCTGGCCTGTTTTGTGCTGATGTCGTGTTCATACCACAGCGATTGCCCAAACGTTCGCAAAGTACCACCTAACTTGGGAAAATGTGTTCTCGACTTGCACAGATTCTGCTTCATCATACATGGCAGGGACATTACACTTAATAAGAAACTAAAGCTATGCATCATATTCCACATGTAAAGTGTGTATACTGAGATTTTTTTCCTGATGATTCAGTTAAAAAAAAAACAACATTTTTTACTGATTTATCCCTATTTTAATATTTGTAAAATAAAATTTCCAGGAAAGTTGTGGTTTTTTTTTTTTAAAAGCTAGAAACCGAAAGTGCGGAACACTAAGCATAAGGTACAGCGTATTATTGAAAGAAATTTAAATAGATAAGTGGCTGATTAAAACGCAAAATTAAACAGGACAGATAAAACTCACACAGGTTCAGAGAAATGAAATAAACGTGGCCATGAGGTTTCTTCTACAAGAGCAACATTGGAATCAGCCACGGGCCGGAATTGGACAGCTGCAGGATCAAGCATGAAGCCCACACAATAGTGCTCAGGTAGATTGAATTTACCCCAGCAGGCAAGCACACATTTTTACCACAGTGGGAACATGACTATTTTGCAATTGCGAGTGAAGGTGGAAAAAGCTCAGTGTGTATAATTTAACTGAAAGTCCTCCCTAATAAAAGCTGCAACTTAAACTGGCATCAAAGTACAAATCATCCAGAATACAAAGACGTGTACTGTTGGACAGCAGTGCCAGAAAGAAAAAAACAATAGCAGATCTTAAAGCCTGTTTAAGTTTTCAACAAAGCAAAATTACCATTTTTAAAAAATGATGTAAACAACAAAGATATTTTCACCAGCTGTTGCAGATGAAACGTGAAAATCCACACTTAACTGAGCAGTTCCCTACCAATGTGTACACAAACCATATCACAGAGCTGGAAGATAAATCTGACAGTTGCTTCACAGACATTTTCCAGTTTGTCAGCTTTAACATTTTTGGATGCTCCTTTCCAACAAAATGCGTAGGAATTGGTTTCCAGTCTTAAACCGTTTTTATCAGATAAGGCAGCTGTGCAGTTAGAGTTGCTCAAGCTTCAAAATGATCTTTCTTTGCAACAGTGCTACAAATCCACTTTGTAGCACTTTTGCAAACTTTTGGCTGCAGGTACCAAGAGATAAATACCTGTTTGGCATTTTAAAATACTTGTAAAGCACATACTTCTGTGAAGCTACGTTGTTTCTGTGATGAATTTTGTTAAAAACAAGCTGTGCAATCACCTGGGATGTGACAGATTGGAGCAATAGTCTAATAGTAAATAGTGCTTCATAAAAAGGCAATGCAAACGTCATTAGTTAACAGTGGTGAAATCTTTACACTAGATCACACGTTTTGTACACCTAACATAGTGTATCCAGGCGATTTACACAATTATAAAAATTATTGTTTTAAAAAACATATTTGGCAGTGTAGAGGGCAGATTTATGCCTGCGTCCAACTTACTTTGAGGACCACTGATACAGAATATGAACATGCAAATCCTTTTATTGTATAGAGTATCTATACAGTATTGATGTCATCTGAAGTGTCTATTTTTTGCATTTCATGTTAAAGGTGTGGTTTACTTCTGATCTAAAATATCCTCCATTAATTGAAGTTTTTTTTTTTTCTACAGTTATGCTGCCATTCATTGTGAGGCCTTGGAATGGTTTGGACAATGGCCATTCGACTTGATTATTTACCAAAAAATATATCATTTGTGTTACAGCAGTTTCTCTGTTCCAGTTGTGCTAAAAGTACAAAAGCATAGATGTTAACATCCATGAGTATTATGTTTCAGTTGGGGCTTAACCAGTTCCAGTTGGGATATAACATAGATTTAAGGTCTCTTTAGGACCTGTTCACTTTAAATTATTCTTCTAACAGTACCACTGCATTTGACTTACTATCTCTCTCTCTCTCTCTCTCTCTCCACACACACACACACACACTTAGGTCTGTGATTGCTCGATAGCTGAAACATCTAGAAGTTCATAGTTATTGGTGAGATAATCAAACACATATGAGGAAACAGAAATTGAGATGTGACCTTTGATATCTGTCATCATTTCTTACTAATGTATATCTTTAGACCGACTACTTGCTCCCAATTTAAGATATTTCACATATATACAAGGTTAGTCCAAAACATTTGCTGCTAATCAAGTCAAGACAAGTCTATGCCAGACCTTACTTCAGGCAAACTTTTAAACCTTGACAGCCAATTAAAATGAACTGTTTGCAAGTGCCTGTGAACAGTATACTACTGGAGACATGGAAAGCCTGTAACACATACTTTTGTAATACAAGATCTGTATTGCAAACGTTTACCTCAGACTTTGATAGTTTATTGTATACATTCAGGTATTTATCCATGAAGTCTGTCAGGCCTTTTTCTGTCCATCCCGTGTGTGTGATTTACTGCATTTAGAATTATCCAGTAGCAGCGAGTGACTGCACAGGGAATATTGACACGCAGTCAACATTTGTAAAAACTTGCTGGCCAAGTGTAATAATTCCTAAGCTTTCCAGACACCACTTCTCAATTATTTAATTTATTCAGTGATTTCAAATGAAAAGGGAAAATTTGTTATAAATAAGTTGGTATATATATATATATATATATATATATATATATATATATATATATATATATATATATATATATATATATATTAATTTTACTACCAGTGTTCTGTTCTGTCCTGTTACATAATTACTGAGTTATGGTAACGGCAGTTTATCTTCAAAAATATATATTTATCTAAATATTAAAAGAAAAAAACAGTTTGTCAGCTGCAACAGATGTCAAATTCTATTTTGGCAATTCAGTGAAAAATTATCAACCTTGTCAAATGTCATTTCAGATCAAAGAATGGAGAGAGATTTTAATCAATGTTTTAAAACTGACTTTTGAAAAAGAAAAGGTCACATAATTGCAATGTTTGAGCTAATGTTTGGGCTCCTTTCTTAAAGGCTGTCTTAATGTATGAAATATAGACTTTCAAAGTTAGCAAAAACTGCCGAAAGGTCCTAATATGTTAAACGCTGTAATCTTCTGAAAGTGGTTGGTTGGTTTTCCTGTTGGCCCTCCTATCAACTTTAACCTCCAACCTCCTCCTGTATGTATCACTACAAATAAAACTACAGAGTTTTGACAAGAGGATATAAAGTCACCAGGCAATCGCACAGAGATCTCCACGTGATTTTCTTTAACCTAAAGTTTAAAGTTTAAAGTGCTCTGAGCCAGACTTTTAATAGGAAGTTGTAAACAGTCACCCATATCGGTTTGGTTTTCATAAGTACTGTTTTAACAGAAAAAAGTAGAACTCTACATTATAAATTATGTTTGACAACCTGGATTTAGTGGTTTTGTCATTGCTTGTCTTTAACTATTACACAGATTTGTCTTCCCATATAAGATGAATATTCGATATTCCTTTTTAACCAAGGTACACGTGATCTGGCTGCAGTTTTTAAATTTTTACATAAACCTTAATTAAAACAAAACAGATGGCATAAGCTAAGAACCAATTTAATAAACCTGTAACCCTTTAAGAATTTAAGTCTTAGCTAAACTCTCTAAATTGATGGCAGTTGAAGAATATGTTATGTCCCAACTGGAACTGGTTATATTCCAAAAAAAATCATGTTTGGTCACTGCTGTATATTTTGTAGTCATAGATGGCTCAAAAAAACTGTTTAGCACTTTTACCAAATGAGCGTAATCGCAACTTTTTTCTTTTTTTTTTTTTTTTTTTTTTAACAAATATGGAGCACTGAAGAGAACTATTTACAATTTTACATGCTCAGGCCATGTCCATTACTTTCTGTAATTCTGTAAAGCAGTTCCTGTCTGGTACAAGACACAATGGATAAGTCTCTCAATTCAAAAACCATCAAACACATGGCAAAACTGGTAGCCTCTTATAAGCGCCTTGGCTTGCATTTCAAGAGCTTTGTATGGAAGCTCACATTGCACAGGTCATTTTCTGGTTATTACACTTTCATAAGCACTAATTAGCACCAGGAAGGACCTGAAGAGATGAGCTGTTGATAGCAACAGGTGGCATTAAAGCCTAAACCCTTAGCGTCCTTAAAAACAAAAAATAATTTAATAATAACTACAAATGTGAAGTCATTAATAGTGGTTTTATAATATATATTTTTTACATTACTGCTTTAGTAGGATATGTAAGTAAAAAGGTAAAGCCAAGTTCCTTCTACCACCAAGGAAGTGTAGGAATTTCATAATAATGGGAACATCAGAATCCCAATAGAAATAGTAGGGACAGCTTGGAAGCCAAAGTGATTTCAGCCTATAGTTGTTTGAGTTGCCTTGAATCCAAACATTGCACAGTAGGCAAAGTGCCTATAAGACGGCACTGACTTTGCGTATGCTGTGTTGAAATATGTTATTTAGGGCAGTGAAATGTCCTCTAAAAAGACTCTCTGTCTCTCCTTCCTCTATATTGAATAACTCCCTTCCTCCCTCTATTAAACAGTACCCCCCTCCCTCCCTCTATATTAAACAGAATCCCTCCCTCCATCCCTTTCTCTTTTACCTCTCTAGTGTGACGTGTGTCCCTCAGACCGTCGGCGCACCGAAACAAACAGGGCTGAGTTTAGAGAGTTAAAGTGTCATTTTACTGTCTCTGGCAAGAATAAGCATATTACATGTTTAGAGAAATACAGTGGATATTGACATCTTAAGCTATGTCGAGGCCCTTATTACTTATTGAGTAATTGCACAAACACTGTCCCTTGTGAGGCTGAGCTTTATGAAACGTGTTACAACAGAGGAATGAAGCCAATTCCCCAAAGGGTTTTCAAGAGTTTAAGCTCTTTAGGAGTCTAGCACTGATTATGCTTTTGTATTTTACAGTTTTACAATGAAATGGAAGTACAGTAAACAATCAGTGCAGCCACATTCTGCATTAAGAACGCTTTTAGGAGGTGCTATTGTCATAGCAATTTTATTTTTCATATTGTAATATATAAACCATTGTCCTGAGAGACCCAGAAGTCAATTAAATTCCCTGGCTGGATTCTAACAAAGGTGCCACAGATTAAGGCCTCTGTTCCATGCAAAAACATGTTCTCTTCATCTTGTGGTTCCTTGTTTCTGTTGTAAAGCCTATTGTATTTTACATGATCTGAGACAGGTAAAATGTACCAGAATTCCTTGGGTTGTGAGTTGAAAAGCCTGAACTGTCCCAAACTGTCCAGGCGAACATGGAGCCATATGGTCACCTTACCAATGGGACTTCAAAACTTTTCATTTTCTGAGTTAGTGCTTCAGCAGAATTTTACATTCTTTAAGGCTTTTCAGAAAATGTTTATGGTTCTACTGTCCCTAACACTTGAAAGTTGTTCTATATTCTCTCCTATTAGAAGGTGAATTGTTTTGCAATAGTAATATTTGTTTATTCGTCTCTCCCTTGCATAGTTATTTTGAAGGGGATTTTACAAAGAGTTGCATTGACAGTGTTCACATTTGCACAGTGGCAGCTGAAAAGCCATTGCTTGTTTTTATATCACCTATATTAAGAAAGAACTTGTGTGTGTGTGTAAATTAATATGTATATATGTGTGAGAGGTCAAGGTCATTTCATCTAATTGGAGCATGAATATAGACATTTATTTCACAGCTAAGGTTTGGATCAAGCACTCCTATATCACAAGATTAGCTTTATGCAACACTTGGTAGGTGGAGAGATATATATACAGTACTGTGCAAAAGTTTTAGGCAGGTGTGAAAAAATGCTGTAAAGTAAGAATGCTTTCAAAAATAGACATGTTAATAGATTATATTTATCAATTAACTAAATGCAAAGTGAGTGAACAGAAGAAAAATCTAAATCAAATCAATATTTGGTGTGACCACCCTTTGCCTTCAAAACAGCATCAATTCTTCTAGGTACACTTGCACACAGTTTTTGAAGGAACTCGGCAGGTAGGTTGGCCCAAACATCTTAGAGAACTTCTGTGGATTTAGGCAGCCTCAGTTGCTTCTCTCTCTTCATGTAATCCCAGACAGACTCAGTGATGTTGAGATCAGGGCTCTGTGGGGGCCATACCATCACTTCCAGGACTCCTTGTTCTTCTTTACGCTGAAGATAGTTCTTAATGACTTTCGCTGTATGTTTGGGGTCGTTGTCATGCTGCAGAATAAATTTGGGGCCAATCAGATGCCTTCCTGATGGTATTGCATGATGGATAAGTATCTGCCTGTACTTCTCAGCATTGAGGAGACCATTAATTCTGACCAAATCCCCAACTCCATTTGCAGAAATGCAGCCCCAAACTTGCAAGGAACCTCCACCATGCTTCACTGTTGCCTGCAGACACTCATTTGTGTACCGCTCTCCAGCCCTTCGCGAACAAACTGCCTTCTGCTACAGCCAAATATTTCAAATTTTGACTCATCAGTCCAGAGCACCTGCTGCCATTTTTCTGCACCCCAGTTCCTGTGTTTTCGTGCATAGTTGAGTCGCTTGGCCTTGTTTCCACGCCGGAGGTATGGCTTTTGGCCGCAAGTCTTCCATGAAGGCCACTTCTGACCAGACCTCTCCGGACAGTAGATGGGTGTACCAGGGTCCCACTGTTTTCTGCCAGTTCTGAGCTGATGGCACTGCTGGACATCTTCCGATTGCGAAGGGAAGTAAGCATGATGTGTCTTTCATCTGCTGCAGTAAGTTTCCTTGGCCGACCACTGCGCTCACGGTCCTCAACGTTGCCCGTTTCTTTGTGCTTCTTCAAAGAGATTGGACAGCACATCTGGAAACCCCTGTCTGCCTTGAAATTTCTGCCTGGGAGAGACCTTGCTGATGCAGTATAACTACCTTGTGTCTTGTTGCTGTGCTCAGTCTTGCCATGGTGTATGACTTTTGACAGTAAACTGTCTTCAGCAACCTCACCTTGTTAGCTGAGTTTGGCTGTTCCTCACCCAGTTTTATTCCTCCTACACAGCTGTTTCTGTTTCAGTAAATGATTGTGTTTCAACCTACATATTGAATTGATGATCATTAGCACCTGTTTGGTATAATTGTTTAATCATACACCTGACTATATGCCTACAAAATCCCTGACTTTGTGCAAGTGTACCTAGAAGAATTGATGCTGTTTTGAAGGCAAAGGGTGGTCACACCAAATATGGATTTGATTTAGATTTTTCTTCTGTTCACTCACTTTGCATTTAGTTAATTGGTAAATATAATCTATTAACATGTCTATTTTGAAAACATTCTTACTTTACAGCATTTTTTCACACCTGCCTAAAACTTTTGCACAGTACTGTATATATATATATGTATATATATAGCCCTGGATATATATATCTGCTATATATATATATATATATATATTATATATATAGTAGATGCCTCATTGATGTTTGTCTCATTTGTTCTGTTTTTTTTTTTAAACTAATAATATTAACCTATTTATTTTGCTTTAAAGAAAACTAGAATAGATGGCTTATTATTGATAAAAAAAAATAATATATAATTATTATAAAAATCTACAGTGGTTAGATAGAAAATTGCCAAAATACTTGTGCAACATCGTTTTCTTCATTTTTTTTTTTTTTGTCTTGCATACAGAAGTGCCTGCCAATCTAAGTGCTGTTTTGTCCATTGTGGTAGATGCAGCTTTTATACATCTTAAATTACATGTCTGTAATAAAAAATTGAACAGTTATGTACAGGACAACCCTTTAAACAAATATGTGCTCTATGTACCAAAGGATTTTTTTTTTTTTTTGTCCAGGCACTTGATAGCAATACAAGTGCTTTCACAGACAAATGTATCAAATTGTGTGTCGCTTGCAGTAGTGGCATTTACTTGAATATTTGCCTGCATTGAAAAATGTGGGATTAACATCACAATCATCAACCCCAGCACTCAAACCCTGCAATTTAATAGCTTTTTAGACTTTTTTTCTAAACAGCAATTAATCTCATTTTAGTACAATTTTGTCAATGCTGAAGTCATTCATTGAATCGCTGTTTTGTTCATATTTGGCTTCAGCTCCTCTGCATAGTCATTAAAGGCCCAATTAATGTCACCTTTAGCTGAAGAGTACTCATTTTTATTGAGAAAATGACAGTTGCCGCCATGAGTGGTGCACTGTAATATGCATTAATTGCCCTGTAACACTGGTAATTACGAGTTTTTCAAGCCTCTCAGTAAACTGTCATGCCCAGACAAGACTGCACTGAAATAGATTACTCATTAGGGAGACCTGCCTTGTTTTCCAATGGGGTGCTCAGTGTTGGCACAAAAATAATTCTGGTGCTTGAACAAATAGTTGCCAAGAGCAATTTCCTATTACAACTTCCCAGTGACGGGTTTTTCAGCCGTCACTTTTGACTGGGGTCAGCAAAAGAGACAGGGTGCAAGAGAGATCTTAACTAACAGTCAGGCAGTTTTTCATGTTTCACAAATTATTTAGAACAGCCACCGCAGTGCTCACATTCATGGACGGCCTATCATTTTAAGAATGTTATACTAAATAACATTGGAGTATTGGACATTTTACAGGTTGTAATTAAACTAGCACTGCTGCATTGTTTATTTAAAATGTTTCTTAATCAGTTGTTCAACCAACATTGTTTAACTATATTAAAATTTAGGGACAATATGTAGTTACAGTAGTTGGATTAGTTGAAACTGCAAATTTCTTGGGTTTTTTTTTTTTCAGACCCAAACATCTCTACATGTGAAGTATAGATAATAATGAGTTATGATAGCTAATGTGGGTGCTTATGCTTTACAAATAAGAGATTTATTACATTTCTGCTAGAAACCAAATTCTGTTAGGCAACAGTCATAGCTCTACAAAACAAAACAGTAAGATGGCCTTTTTAAATTCTTAGTTATATTATAAATAACACTTTCATTGCTTTTTTTTTCCTTTAATATTTTCCACTTCCCTTTACCGCACTTGTCATCATTCATTTATTTTTTACAATGTTACCCCACAATAGTTTTCTTTTAATTCCCTTTTGCAATCCTGAAGGTCCAGGAAAAACCCTTTTGTTTTATCTCCCTTATAACATCTGCTTCAGGCAATCTGCTCTTTCTCTCCTTAAATGAATTTTGTCACGGCCTTTCAAATTCTCACAAAGTGATGAGCTAATGAAAGGAGATAGTACAATTTGTGCTGACCAGGTAGCACCTGCCAACACACAGCTGAGCTTAGTATTGAAACAAAAAATAGAGCATTATATCACTGATTTACTCATTAAAAAAAAAGACCTTGGTGTGTTTAACGGTTTGCATTGGCGCAGATTTATCGAATTGTTTATGACAAGACTAATTGGGATAATTGTAGACATTAAAATTACCTGTCAGCTATCTGTAACTACACTCCCTTTCTGGCTGACAACTAGTGACAACTGAGGAACCCCGTAGCATTACTTATGATGGCTTCTCGAGTGGTAATAAGGACAATAGGGGCCCTGGCTAATTTGACATGGACAGCCGTCACAACAAGGATCTGGCTAAATGACTGTCAGAGGGGGGAAAGGCGTTGGAAAACTAATGGAGTCCCCCATGGTGTTCTGACAGAGAGATGAGGCAATTTGAACAGAAATTGAAAGGGCTTCAGTTTGTCAAGTATTTAGGGCTATCAGAGAACAGCTAGAGGCTGGAACCTGAGAATAAATATGTGAACTATGGTGAGTAGTTTCATATAGGTCACTTATTTGGTAATGGTTGCCTAGCTTTCAAAGGTTTCTACTCCAGCACCATACTTCACCTTCCCTGACTCGATGCATTGCAGCCTTAATCTCTTGCATGATTTTACACAGCAGGAGTAATGGCTAAGGTTACAACGGAGCAGGAATGTTGGGCAACAAATTGCTGAGATGGTGATTCCTGATGAAATAAACAGAAATATGTGTTGTAACAGTAATTAATTTTATTTAGAAAAATTGAAAATAAATACATTCTGTGCTAATGTTTTTGTTTGTTGGGTCTGTTGAGTTATGGAAATTAGTACTATATACATTAAAGCTTTTAATTATTGCTTCTTTGCCCACATAAACCTAAATCCTTTACTTGTGGGTTTAAAATACTAACAAAATGACCATCCAAAGTGTTTAAGTAATGTTGACAAAATTACAATATTTATTTATTTATTTAATGTCAGGTTCAATTCATTTCTATTTTTTTAAATTTATTTTATTTAAAAACATTTTATAGACTGCAACATAAAAAAAACACAGCACACAGTATAACGTATCAGTGTCATAGCATTTGACAGCACATTCTCCCGATTTGAATTAGCATAACTTGTGATAAAAGAATGTTTTTAGTTTCTTCCTGAAAGGGAGAATTTCAGCAGTAAGGCGGAGTTCAGCAGGCAAAGCATTCCAAATCTGTGGACCCAGGACCGAAAAAGCACGAGCTCCAAAACATTTGTGTTTAAAACGTGGCTGATACAGGGACATGGTGTGCAAAGACCTCAGACTCTTAATAGGGTTATAAACCTGCAGTTTCTCAGTCAGATAGTGAGGATGTTGCTGATAAAACTTTAGGGCTCAGTAACATACCTTCTTGAGTTTGTGCTACTGGTACTTGATTCATATTTGGGGAAAAAAAAACCCATCTATACATATTGTCAGCCACTCTGTAATGTCATTTTACTATAAATCAGTACTGTCAGGAAGGGGATCATCTGTTTGTTTTGTGAAAAAGGGGGTTAAATTGTCAGTTTGACAACTCATAAAAGCTTCTCTTCATAGCAAACAAACAAAAATCAATACCAGATTGCCTGAGGAATACTATTTTCAGCCTCTGTGACCTGGGTGTCATTCACTACTTCTTTTATTACATCTTAAGAGTATTTAGCTTCCAATTTGAACAGCTCACTAACTCGTTTTTCTTAGGCTCAATAGGGTATTGCCAATCCAACCGATCTTATAAGTGACACGTGTCTATAAGTAACCTACAACATCTTTTGTCCCCTCAAGCAGTCACCCCTGAAATAACTAATTGAGCATTTGTTTTTATAACCCCTTTTTTAAAAACTACAATAAAAAGTAATTTGCTTAGGATCATCCTAAAAAACATTGACCGTGAGGTGGTGATATCTGATCACAGTTATTTAAATACCCTCGAGCAATGTTGTGTTGCTGATCCCATTGCCTTTGAAAGTTGCAGGCTCTCTGGCTGGTCTGAGTAAAGTTCACATGTTACTGATTTGAGCGAAGCGTTCCTGGTCGTTTGTTTATCTACAATGCCAGCCTGGCATGAACAAGGTCATGTTTGAAGTACTAGGAGTCAGTTAATTTTTTTAATCTTACCTATGTAAAATCTGGGAGAGTCTGGGTTCGGGCAGTCGGCTGATGGAATTGAGTTTTCCTAACCCCTTGGATTAGCCCCTCATTTATAAGCAGACTTTATTACACAACTGAAATTGACTGGTTTCATTTCATTGTAACCTTGATTTTTAATTCTGAAATAAAAGTATTTACCACCTTGCTTCTGTTTCAGATATATATTTTTAAGGTGAGAAATTAACTGCTTATTTTAGAAATATAAACTTGTGCGTGTGATGTCATTAACTCTCAGGTGGACCAGGGGAAAAAAAAGACTGGTAGTTCAGTCTAGGATTGACTTTTTGTATAGTTAGTGCTGAAAGAGTTGTGCATTCATTAAGTGTTTATTTACTGAAATTTTACATGATGGACACTATATAGTTTGGTTTTGTTTTTTTGGCCATCAGTGGTCAGAATATTTCCACAAATATAACAATCGAAATCTTAGGTCCTGTGCATTTACTTTGAAACTTGTCTCCTTAACAAGTAATGTGAATAAAACACAAAAGTCAACAAACTTACTCCGTTGTTTATATGTTCTTAATAATATGTGCATTTAGTGAAGTATTCTTTGAGCCTATGATACACTTTATACATCACTGCTGAGGCACATAGACTGTATTGCATTACAGTAAAAACTGTTGTTGATTAAAGACAGGGTTAAGAAAGGACTTGCAAAAAATTGAAAACATATTGGCGGACAGGGTTAAAGACAGGATTAGTGTAGGTTTCACCAAGGTAGAGTAAAGAGAAATTGTAGTTTATGGGGATTTGGTTTTGTCCCTTGAGATTCAGTAATTATTGGAAAGGCTGCTGGAAGAGCACAATAACAGGGTAAGGGACCTTGTATCCCCTTGATACCATGCTGCCAGCCTAGACCAGTCCCAAGGACAACATCACCAACGCTAGATAATTTTACAGATTACCAGTTCTAGAGATGATGGTTATTTGTCATCCTGAGAGCAGTGAACTGTATTCGACTTTTTGTACCAAATTAACGTCTGAATAGATGTTTTCATGCACAGATGCTGAAAGGATGTTAGCATTCCCTTTTTCTAACAGTGTACCAGATTAGTATTTCAGGAACTAAAAACAAACACACACACACACCTTTCTATTTGCTGCCAAGGGTTAAACATATTGCTTTATTTTTTTGGTATTATTTACAGAATTTACTGGAGGTTAAAAGACATGCAAGGTTAAAACATCTACAGTATACTTTAGGTTGGTTTTTCATCAACACCCAAGCAAAAGGTTACCAGTTATATAATATTTTTAGGATAGGAATTAATATGATATTGTTCGAAAACATTATTTATTTTATGGTCCCTGTTGCATTATAAAAAGGGTGAGGCTGGTACCTTAACCCATAACTATATAGCATTCAATAATGGTAAATGTAAATATTACCAAAATAAACTATGTAAAATACAATGAATAACGTTTGGACTAGAAGTCTTTCTCAGTGATTAAAGACATGAGAAAGACTGAAGCCTTATGTTACAGGCAGTGGCCGACATGCTGCCCTTATTTATGTGTGACAATAACAAGAGCATGAACAATATACCATATCAAGGACAATTTCAAACCAGGATTGCATATTTTGATTTTTTGTTTCCTTAATTGAATACACCAGTCATAATATCCATTATTTTTAGGTTCTTCATGTAGATTACTTATGTTTGTTGCCTTTGAACCTTAATATCAAACATGACTGTTTCATAACTGTCATGTCTTATTAGGTAGCTGTTACATCCTGGTTTGTCTATAGAAAGCACCACATTATACACAGTAATTATCTGTGGGACAGAGAAAAAAAGAATGTAAAATTTAAATTGTGCAGATTTAATGTTGTAAAATCACACACAATGTTCAGTGCCTTTTCAAGACATTTCAGATGTCATATTGCAGATATTTGAATAGAATGCGGATTTTGGTTCTTCACTATAACTAAAGGTTTAGATTGTTATATTTCAGATGTATATGCCATGTTGTTCCTTCAACATTCTGTAGGTCTGAACTTTCCAGTAGATCATATGTATACAAAAATATGGATTTAGAATATATTAAATATATATTTAAACATTATTAATTGCAATTCTTTTTGCAGAATAAATGAAGATAAATCAGAAAATACCATATATTCAGTTATAAGAAGCAAAGCAGACATCGATTGAATATATCCTGCCAATATCCCTGTAGTGATAAATGGAAGAATTCGATAATGCGGTTTAACCATTTGCATGATTAGCAGGGTGCCAGAGGAGATAAAGGCTTCCTTGAAATATTTTAAAGTGCCTATCAATAAATGAAAAATTGCCAGTCTGTGTTTAGCATACAATTTCAATAGATAGTACCCCAAAGGCCTTCATCATCAGTTAAATTACCTTAATATGTGACTGGTTGTCTTCAATAAGATATGTAGTCATCTTGCAAAGGGCAGGTCCAGTCTCCTGGGGTCTCTGAGGTTTTGTATAAGAAAACTTTAATCCTCTTTTAATTTCTGCACAAGCCGTATTGAGTGTTTTTTTGCTTCCAGTTCCAAGTACCCAATGTCACATTTTGAGAACTAACTTGAACCTATACTTATCTTGTGTATATAAACAAAAGGGTGAATCATTTATAATAAAACAAGAGACATAAGTGCTGAAACCAACATGTCTGTAAGCTCAATACATGCTAAAAAGAAAGTGCACACACAAGGTTAACTAAAATTTCAAAGGTGTTAATTCTTGCAGACTTTTTAAAAGTTTTTTGTGAGATATAAACACTGGGAAAATGATGAGGCAAAGTAACAGGTTGGTCAGAATTGTCTGTGTTTTTGATCTTAGAGACTGAGATTCTTTATTCCTTTACTTTCACATTATAAATAAGACTACTACGTTCTTGGCGTGCTCTCGTTTAAAATCTGTTCTGCTTGGCCTATCATGTCTCACTATAGCTGCCCTTTGCATGCCCTTTGGCGGAATCAGTTTCTAAATATCCTGTTTATGATCCCTTTTCTGACACTTTTTATTTGCCTGCCAAGAACTGTAGCCAGATGCAGAGAAGAAGGGGCTTGTAAAACTTGCAAGACACTCACAGATTTTGCAGATATCGTCTTGCACTGGCCTTGAGATGGCCTTCCATTTCAAACCCTAAAAATAAACACCTATTAATCACCAAATGGCAACATGCGCTGACCAGAGCTTTGACTGCTGGGACCCCAACCTAACTCCTCAATAGCTTGTCTCATAGTCTGTCACCCAGGATAAGAAACAATTTGCAGCCAGACATTCTTTAAAAAAATAAAAATAAAAAAAAGGCAGCAGTCGCAAGCTAAACTAAATGTTTAAAATAACCTTCCCAACGCCCCTTACAGCTGCTAAGTGTCTCAGGAATTAAACAATAAGGTATTTGTCGGCAGTCTTCGGAACAACACAAGAGATGGCTTTAGTGCCATCAAAATGTGCGGTAAATGGTACCAAACTAAGACCAGCATTCCTTCTGCAAGGACGCCACAAATTTACATTTAGCATTTTCTTGGTGTCGGTTGTTCTCTATAGTACAAGTTTACTCTCCGAAAATGTGTAATTTTAGTATATGCATACAACAAAGTGGACTATTGGGTAGTCAGTTTTCCCAGGATGCAATTTATTTAAAATTGTACATTTTTAAAACAGATGGCCTGGAAAGACCAGCTTCCTTATCCAAATGGATAAGAAACAGTTTTAAGTTCTTTGATCCTTGAATTCAGGAAACAGGTAGAACAATTGAACCTCTAATTTGAGTAAAATATGTATATTACATTGACTTTGTTTTATTGTTTACATTTTGTACAAAGGTAAAACAAATGTCAGTCATTTTTTAACTAAATGAATTAAATTAAACAGTAGTTCCTCTAGAAAGAAAAATGTCATATAGCTAGAATTGTTGCCTTATACAATTTTTTTACAATGTTTTTAAGCTGTAACAAGCTGACTATGAATTCAGTTTGTAAGGATATATTATCCCACATAACCACATTTATACAGTGCATTGGTTACATTTATTATCTTTTAATCTACACCAACATATCTCAAAACAGCAGCAGTCCATCTCTAGCATTGTGCTTTCAGATTCTTGGCTGCATAATGTGTTCTGTCCCATGTTATCCATGTCTACAAATTCCTAGTTTGTTATGCGGGTCCAGTCACAGAACTATGAAAATATGACATATTATAGAGGCATTTAATCTGTGAAATCAAGATGCATGAATTTTCAAAATTATTATTATTATTATTATTATTATTATTATTATTATTATTATTATTATTATTATTATTATTATTATTATTATTATTTGAAACTCTTGTCCCAGGGGTGATACATCTCTGCATGGATTAGGGTTACATCCAAATAATAAGAAAATAGAAAATGTTTTGTCAAATATCTTTACGAGACAGGAACCCTGAATACTTTACCAATAAACCATGGTGGCAGAGAAGATTGATTCATCTCTCTAATAAATCAAAAGGTCTCGCAGGGGCCTCCAAAAATGTAACCCTTTGAACAATGCTCTTAGAGTTAATCCAAACCGGCAGTGTAAGAAGAGCCAAGTACTCAGGCTTCTGCCTTAGACCACTATTTTAAAAGACTTTTATTACAGCATCACTACCTTTTTTTTTTTTTTTTTTACTGATTTTATGTATATTGTCAAATCAATGTAAGAAATAAATGGTATTAATAATGAAGAGCAGGCATTGATATAGTGGAATGATCAACTAATCTGTGATTAAAGGCCGCAGTTAAAAAGAAAACAATTTAAAACATGCAATACGTTTATAATATGAAGCTGTTTTTTTTTTATTTATATCCATTAAATAGACAAGGACTGTTATCAGGATAGGCGACACTTGTGAAACCTGTAATTTGTCATTTAATTATGCTGCGATTTTGTGAGGCTTTGTGAGACTTAATAGCAGCTTGTTATCCAAATACCTACTTTTTGTTTTGTACTTAGTGATGTGCTATCATTAAGCTGCCGTATAACACCAGGCACCTGTTCTCAACAACAAAAAAGTTGTACAATTTGTAAGTGGTTATTAAATGTAGTGATTATAGATGCAGCTTTATTGTGATTTAGAACCAATGCGCTTACATTGTTGGTTTTCAATCAATCTGCTTTTTATAAGGTAATCATTTGCATATTTTAACTTTAGAACTTTGCAGTTTTTTTTATTTTTTATTTTTTTATTTATACAATTGCACCACTACTTAAGAATCTCCAAAGTGATTGGTGGGAAGTCCAATGTGTTTTTGAGTACAAATATTTATAACTAGTTTTACATACTGCATACTGGTAAAGTAATAGATGGATAATATCTGCTAATTTCTGATAGTATTATACTAGTATTATAGTAGTATAATATTATACTTTAAAACTATTAAGGAATTTTTAATGAATTCAATACCTACCTCCTGCGGATAAGATGTTAAATCAATGTCCTGCATATAATGCACAGTTCACAGCCTACCTCTGTAAAGTACTTTGTGATGGTGGTCCACTATGAAAGGCGCTATATAAAAATTAAGATGATATTATTATTATTATTATTATTGCCTGCCAATTTGTAAAATAAAATGGTTGTATTTACATATAGATGAATATAATGATTTACTTGTCTTTATATATCTGCAATCTGTTTTTATGCGTGGTATCAGAAGTCTATTAATCCTTATTCTTTCATGTTCACACATGGTTTGCATTTTCTGCACAAAATATAAAATAATGCAATTTAGATACTTGTTAAACACTTTAACTGTTTGAAAAGGTTTCTAACACAGATGTTATGGAGATTGCCATATCTGTAAAATATATCCATGTATATATGCAAAAAAAAAAAGCCCCCCCCCCGCCAAGTTATCTTATGTAAACGTTTAGATTCTGTTTCCATAACATTCCCATAAAAAGCATAGTGCTAGTTCCAAGCCCAGCATTAAACACGAGGAAAAAAAATCAAACACTTACAGCAACAATTCTAAACGTTCATTGCTCAGCTATGTGTGACTTTAGAGTGAACTTGTAGGGTATCTGTCAAACTTCTCTGCGTTGTTAGTTTTGGCATGTTTGCTAAAAAGATACAGCACTGTAAATCACTGATTGTAAAAAGTATTGCAGACACACAGTTGTATATAACAATTGTATTCTTGGCTGAAATGAAAAGTGTTATGGTCTTACTACTGCAAAGTTTGTAATTTATGTTTTCAGTATATGTTTCTCACAGCAGTTAAGCTGCTTTTTAATTAAGTAGTCTCAGTAGGTGCACGTGAGGCTGATTTTGAAAACATATTGCTGTGTTTTTGAGATGTGTTTTTTTTTTTTTTTTTTTATGTGATTGATTGTCATTACTTCTTTATGAACTCAGCCTGAAGGTCTGAACTTCCTGATGAGCTATATAGTCCACAGGGCTACTTCCTGAGCGGGTCTGGTGGAATCAAGCCACTCTATTTAAGGTCTGAGGACCTCATGTCAGTGCTGAGGTGATATTATTTAAATGTGTCTTTTTTCCTCTGAAAGTTGTGGCTGTTGTTGACCCAGAATCAAGTATTTAAAATTGAAAATTGTGGTAATCATTGATAACGTGCCTGAAGCCTCAACAATATTCATGTGCACCACACAGATTAAATAAAGCGGGGGAAGTCATCTTTTGTAAGTAACTACCCCCAGTGGAAGAATTCCAATATGCATGAGAGATTAAACAGAAATACATGTACCATACCTGCGTTGGCATATAATCGCAATAATACCCACCACGTCTTGAATTGCACCTTCTATTGAGCTTCCTGATACCCTTATAGTTACAGAAACTGAAACTGATCACCACCCTTGCATGGTGGGAATACAGCTATGAGTCACTTTTCACTGTTGTACGGCAGTGGAAAAATGAAAATATATAAGTGGGATCTGAAACTTTTAAGCTCAAACCAGTTTATTTTAATGTATGTGGAAAGTTTTCTCTTACTACTTGCTAAACTATACTGCTCAATGTGTTACTATTCTAAGCATGATTTTCAAGAGAATTTTATATTGAAAGGAAAATCAGCATGCTTTTATGGCCTACCTGAAAAAAATCCAATTTAATAACTGAAATCAAAATTAAACACAGCAAACTGAGAAATGTGAAATTGATAATGAATGTAATATACTTTGTATTAAGAGAAAAATAAAGATTATTTAAAAATTTTAAAAAAAATTGAACACATGTGTTGCATTTAAATGTGTTGCATGTATATGTTTTACTTTATATTGAATTTAGTATGTAGAATGTGTTTCTGGAAGGTTGAAGTTAAAATACCAACATACTTCAGCAAAGAGGAGAGAAGGGGAGGATGCTTCCATTGTTTGGCCATCATGTTAGAAGGATTACTATTTATTACTGTTTGTTCTTGAATATTAAAAACAGTCAAGTGATTTTTGGATAGCCCTAGTTTAATTTGCAATTCATCTAAAAAGAACAGTAAAGCCAGTTGTGGTATTAGAATATTCTTGTTAAAATTGTTTCTTTAAACTAAGGTGGAAATTTTATAGCTACAGTAATGTTTTAAAAATGCAATGCAATGGCGTTAAACAAACTAACTTGCAGGTGAAAAAACACATCCGTAAACTATTTTGTTAAACACCAACATTACTGTTTGAGTTTCTTATCAGATAATTACCACAACCATGTAAATCTGTGTAATGCTTACTGAAGTAAAAAATACAGTGTATCTCAATAATCTCTTTCTTTATCTTGCAGGTTTGGTCCTGGATTAGTTATCTACTGGCATGGATTTATAGAGGAGCTCGACTGTCATCGCGAACGTGGCATCCTGCTTAAAGACTGCTTCCCCTTAGACATTGTAACTTTATGCCACAGTTCAAGCCAGAGTTAGTGGTGGAAGAGGAGAAGGAGAGAGGGTGAATCCGGAAGCAATTTTACTTTCCTGCAGTACTGGCAAACATCTGCCATGAACTTCAGATGAACTCCTGCTGTCCAGGGTCATACTAATACCTCTTTATAAAAACATACTCTGAGTTTGTTTAACTTCACTCCCATGCTTGTGCTAGCAGCCAAAACTGACAGACACATCCCACTCATTATCACCAGCTCTGTCTCTGTCGAACGGTTTAAAGATAGCAATAATCTTTCTTCCCTCTGAATTTTTTAAAGCAACACAAATCAATAGGTGTGACTTTTTAAAGACATGGTTCATTTAAAAAAAAAAAAAAATTAAAAAATAAAAGGCAAATGCTAAATAAATGTTTTTTTTCCTCATTTCAGCTCAATGTAACTACTGTGGTATATTATAGTAATCTTATTTCCTTCTCTGCTGTTTGTTTGATAGATACACACGTTGTAGTTTTTTAAGGTGTGAAAGAATGATTTTCCTGCCCGAGTTGAAACTTCACAGGGCTATTTTTATTAATAAAATATCTGTATTAGATGTTAAAACTGAGTGAGCTTGTATATCATTCATTGAAATTAAATGATAGAGTTGGTCTTTTAAGTACTTTTTTGTGGTTATTTCGATATGTTCCTTAACTTCTACAGAGACTTTGTTAAAATTGGTTTTCCTTTCAGATGCTGTCCTGTTCACGCATCAAGTATTTATGTTACTTTTTAAGACATTCCAACTATTCCACATAGTAACATTTTTCAGCTCGTAATGTGTTGACATTGCAGTTAATATTGAGGCACCCAATCCAACAAGTTGTGTTTAAATTGCTTTTTTCTGGCTAGTTGGAAAGCTGTACAACTATACTGAGAAAGTAACAAATACATCATGTATAAGACTTTAAATTGCATGACACTCCTTACGAAGTTTTGATCGTTGCAGTCAGCACTCCAGATAAGGTTTTGGGTCTGGGAGTAGTAAGATGTATTTTCAGGGGGTAAAATGCAACATTGCCTGAAGTCATGAGTAATCGTGATAAATCAGTCTTTAATGGTAATTGGGGTAGGCATTTAAAAAAAGAGCCTTCCATTTTAACTGCAATGTTACCTTTAACTACTGTACAACCACGTGTGTGTTCTACATGGTTCTTCATTGGCTCGGTGCATTTTCTTTTCGAGGTATCACTGACTCTGCAAATTAATTACAATACTTCTTAAACTCAGTGGACATGTTAATTTCAATATAAAGCCATGCAGATAAATAAAATAAGGAAATTCATTTTGTTTAATATTATAGGCACCTATTTTTGCGGTTGCCTCTGATGATAGTTCTAGCTGGATTTGTAGCTGGACTGGGGTGTTTACGCTTCAACCTGTGTAGCTTTGAATTTTTTTTATTCTTACTGCGATTGGCTGCAACGACAACAGGGCTAGCCAGAGATTGGATAATGCTTGTTGGGCTGTTTTATTCTTGTGTACAGTTTCCTAGTAACTGAAGACATTGTATTCTGGGAGATGTAGTTGTTAGTGGAAGGGGATGCAGACAAGCTCTGCAGCAAATTTGCTATGCATGTTTCTACGCATTAAATTTAAATTTATTGCATGTATCTGGTTTTTTAATGCGTAAAAATGTCAGGTACGCAGCTTATCTGGACCGCTGGTTGCAGTTTTCTTCAGTCTTGTACTGCTTGGACCTGTAACTATACAGCCATGTCTATTTTTATGAGGTGGTCTCTGGTGAGTGCTAATGGAATAAACATTGCCAAGCCATAGAAGAGAAGTGTGCATAAAACTGAATGATGCATTCAGTGGCATATATAGACTTGTAATAGAGTTCTTCATAAAAAAAATACCTTTGCAGAAACGATTTTTTTTTTAAAAAAAAAAAAAAACCCTTTTATACATGTGCCTAGTCCATTTATGATCAGCAGAATAACCTCTGTAAATTCATTAAAATAAGAGGACTATAAATTGAGTTCTTGTTAGCAGAAAGTATAATTTTCAGTGTTTCGGCAGTGAAGCAAATATCAGTAGCCCATAGGTAGTGACAAAAAAAACAAACAAAAGAAAGCAAAGATGGTTAAATTTTGGATTTGCATCCAGGTTCTAATTATGTTATGTTGTTTTAACACTTTGGATTTGTGCACTAATCTTGGAAAATGACCATGTTTTTGTCTACAAGTGCTTCTGATGCAAAGTTTTAACATCAGTTATCTGTTGCATGCTTTGTTAGCCTTAAATCTTTACCCTTTTTGACCACTGATACAGTCATGTTTCTGTGATGGAGACCCTCCTAGGCAGGGTACAAAAAGGTCAGATAACATGTGTTTTCCTTGGTATGCCCTCCCAGACTTACAAAAACCAGCCTCCAGTGAACACTAAATATGACGTCATGGCTTATTATTAAAATGCATGCACAACATTTTGTACTGTTTTATGGTCAGAAAAAGTTTAAAGGGGGGAAAATGTAATTATGAATAAAATGGTAAACCGCAGATTCAGTTCCTCTTGTGTTTTTAGCTTTCCTGCTATTGTTTCAAAGATGGCTGTTACACAAAGAGCTTAGGTCAGCTACAATAAATTAGTTTCAGCACGCAATGTGAAAGAAATAAATCTATTTTAGAATAAGATCAAAGGATTCCTGCTTCAGGAGTTTCCACCCCATAAAGTAGTATAATAACAAATTGTTTTAATACAATTTTCATTTGCTCTAGTATAGGCTTATGTTTTATCTAATTACAGATTTGTCTGTATTGTTCTTGCCCTGCTGAATTGTTATTTTCCCAGTGTAGATAGTCTTACAAATGTACAAGAAGCCAATTATAATCTGTGACTACCAGCAAGCTATTCAACTATATTGTGATTAACCTACTGGACATATTGGTTTTACTGTGAATGGTCCATATGGTGAAACCTAAACCGTTTTAGTGTTACAGGTCCTTCTCAA
This sequence comes from Acipenser oxyrinchus oxyrinchus, assembly GCA_030684275.1. NCBI lineage: Eukaryota > Metazoa > Chordata > Actinopteri > Acipenseriformes > Acipenseridae > Acipenser > Acipenser oxyrinchus. The sequence continues at coordinate 5,983,150 of CM060269.1, forward strand.
GACGTTGTTTGCTATTTAAATATTCTGTAGTTGCCACATTGTACAACCCATATCAATATAGCTACATTATTTTATGGTACATTCACATCTGCTTTATACAATTATTTCTGTAGAATTGCACTTTACATTTTAAAGTAGGCATGGAAGTACACAAGTTAATGGATTAGTTCACTGACATTGTATTAAGGAACTGCTTAAAAGCACCATGGGATTGTAAACCACTATATTCCTTCTCCGTCTTTTTTAATTACAGATGAAAAGGTGTTTATTGGGCAGATCTTTAAAAAACCTTTGCTGTATGTTACAAGTGCCAGTTCTAAACCAAGATCCATTCAGTAACTGTTTAACTGAATATATGCTTTATTTTGAGATGAAAATGGGTACTAAAATGTCACTCACTATTTAAGTCTCTTGCCAAAGTTGTTTAGTATTAAATTCTTATCACGGAATACTGGTGGATTATAATTTCTCTTTAAAAAAAACAAACAGAAATCAGATTCATTTTTATACTATAAGTTAACACAGTCAAAATGAATATAGTGTTAATAATAATAATTATTGTTAGTTGTTAATTATACTATACATGTGTTTTCACAATAGGCATATGTGTCCCAGTTCTGCTAGGTGGGTTTGAAATTAGGAAGCAGGGGAGTTACTTAATCTTCATCTTGCAGTCTCTGTAATAGACTAAGTTGATGCCAGCCAAAATGCGCTAATTTATTTTCAGAGCACCAGTGCCAACAACCAATCTGTGCATTGGGGGGCAGTTGGCTGCTGATCATGCCCACTTTCTTCCAGCAGGAATTGCTGTAGAGTGAAGTACGGTTCTCCAACGGGTTACACCTTACGAGGCCAAAGAAGTTTTGAAATGCAGCAAATTATAGTGTTGGTAATGGGGTACTTTTTTTCAAAGTTATGGTAAACTGATAAGTTAAGTGCTTTTAGATGCTTTATACTTTGAAATTGATCAAATAAAGACACAAGCTGAAGCAACTAAAAGTAAGCATGTTTATTAAAAGGTTCACTTAAACAATAAAATAGTTATTGTAGTGTTTATTTAAAAAGGGAGCAGCTCCGGATGATGGGTAGGTGATGAGTGCCTGCTTAGTGATGACAGTAAGCTCAGTTGGAGAATGAAGCGTACTGAAGATTGATCATGTTTCGGTGTTATTTCTAGCACTGCAGTGATACCAGAGCGAACAAGCTTCCTTGAGAGTAATGACTGTGGTATTCTGTATATCTCTTTCATGTGGAACAATACATTATTATAAAATAGAATGACCAAAACAAAATAATAATGAGAGTAGTGGTAGTAGTCGTAGTCAGAATAATCTAAACTGGTGACTAATGTAAACTAAAAACTGTTTGCGTGTATAAATGTTAGATTTGGAATGCTGGAATTTCTGTATGATTACATTATATAACTGGTTTCACAGACCATGATTATCACAAAAGGTAGCATTATGTAGTTCAAAATGAGTGCTTGTCTATGTTTGAGAAACTGCTTTTTTTTTTTTTAAATCTGTACACTAGTTTAATAATTGTTTTTTTTTTTTAATTTTTCAATCTAAAGAAAAAATAATACTATATATTTTATTTTTTTCCTTTCAGAAACAATGGTTCTAATGACACCTGTGAATGATTACCTTTGAGAATTTCCTGCCTTCGATCATCGATTTGAGTACTACTTGGCACAGGGAAGACATTGACACATAAAGTGAATTACATCAATTTTGCTTGGCAATACAACAAACTTCAACACTGTGTTTAGATTTTTTTCCATTCCTGCTGCTCAAAAGTATTACAAAGTTGTTTGGCTGTGTTTTATTATTATTTATTTTTTCATATATGATTTATTTAATATTTCCTATTAGCTGGCTAATGTGCAGTAAACCAAAAGGTCAGCTTGTGAGTGGCATTTGAACTTCAGCAGGCATGACCTAGTTTTCAAGTGTTGTCGCTGCAGAGCAAGGAGCCATCCTTGCATGTCTGCACCATGCATGTCTGTAGAGAAATAGTAGTGGAGAGCAGGATGACATTCTAAAGACGTGATTAAAAATATGAGTTAGGAAAATGTGATTCTTTAACTGGAGGGGGTTACAGAAAATGTGATCTAGGAAAAACAAACTGACCCAGCAGACCTTCTCTGTCGATTGTGAGAGGGGTCTTCTGATGAGAGCTGTCAGATTATTATGGGTGCTTTAGCCTTTGATTAGAAAAAAAGGCAAACTGAAACCTAATTCTTAAACAGCGGCAAAATGGCATCAGGGCCAATAATGCTTCTGTTGCAAGCCAGTTCATCACTTCAGGCGAATCAGTCCTCTCATTCATAAATATTCCAATTTGTCAAAACAACCTCAATGATCATTTATCACAATGCAATAAATCCTGGAAAGAAATCATAACAAAGATGACTCCTTATTATGTATAGCCCTGTCTAGTTTTAGATTCAAAAGGCAGATGTGATTGGTTATTTCATTAATCTGTTGCCATGAGCAACATAATATTTTGTGTTGGAAACATTCAAGGCCGTAATGGGCCTGTAGAAGAGTACTTCGTTATTTCAGCTTCTTTATGAACATTCATGGACCTCAATATGGTAAGCAATTAACTGTTTTGCTTCAAGCATTCTGCTGGTTGTTGCTTATTTATTTTGTGATGTGTGTGATTTGTTTCTTCACACAATCCTTGTCTTTAATACAAGCACTGCAAGCTCAAGACATTATTTAACAAATATATTCAGATTGTAACCATGTCTGAAATGTTTTTAGTTCCCTGTTGTTTTTTATTTGCACTCTACACAGGATACAAGATCATAATAACAATAATGATAATATAGTCTCAAAACAACGACAACAAAATTGCTGCCCATTAAACAGTTTGCATAAAATGAATCTCTTCATGGGCACACTGTTAAAATGAATCTCTTCATGGGCACACTGTTAAAATGTTAGCAGTCGTCTACAATTAAACAAATACATCAACATGTCAGTTCAGATTTCAAACAGCAATTGTATGTTGCAATATCATGGTGAGATATACAATATGTTGATTAACCATTTACTTGTGTTACCATGCACTGCCCAACAGTTTTACAACACTGTACAACAATGTGTCATGTGACCTCACTGTTTTATTCTTATTAGGTGTGGTGTTAAAGGAAGTTTACATGACTTGGAGTGTGTTGCTACCTGGACGCGCAGTCCGGTCAGTTGAATGGAATTCAGCAAATCAGCACCATCCAATTTTGATTTGACTTGCTAATCGAAAGCTACCATACCCTCTAACGTTTTGCTGAATCTAATTTAGTTGCGTCCAACTTGATGGGAGGGTGCATTCCAACTAGCTTCCAGTTCTAGCGAAAGCATTTGGCTGGAGCTGCTCAGAAAACCCAGTGGGATTTCACTTGAAAAAATTGGAAAAAAAGATGTTTTGTAATAGTTTCTTTATTCATGTATGTATTACTTATCACTGATAAATTGCAAACAAAATGGAATTAACTTGATCGGCTGTGTTGTTTCAAGCATGTGCCATGTTGACATCTAATAATGGCTTGTGGTATATGTGTTGGTGAAAAGGTGGTATCTTTCCTGGGTTTTAATGTTTAATGAAAGGTATCTTTAAAAGGCCTCCAACTCAGTCAGCAGTTACTATTGGACGGCTACAGAGCTATAAACTAAAAGGAGGTAAACAAAGGCAGATTTACTGGCTGATTTGTGAAAGGGTTGCTGGCTGGCTGGCTGTCTTAAGATGAAGTAAATATTGAAGTTTTTTTTTTCACCTGATGTTAACCTGATTGTGTCGTATGGTTTTACTGATTGTTCTGTCCTCAGGGTAAATGAGGCTGTCCTTTACTCACAACAGAATGTTTTAAAGTGTTTCTCTTTTTTGTCATACGGCTTTTTATGACACATGCCAATAACTGCTTTTGTTACTGTGAACTGGACTTTATTTGCAGTCGATCGGTGTAGTGCAGTAATGATTCACTGCTTCTTTAGAGTCTGACAGTTTAAGTGACAGCTGTTTTTTTTTTTTATGTCTGAAGAAGTTCATAATGGGGAAAGTTCAGTTAAAAAGTAAACCTTGGTTTTTGGAATAGCCTAAACTGGATTCTTAAACGCAAATGTCAGTTGAGATAAATACCAAGAAAAAAATGTCACAAATATGTTAAATTCTCAGGATCTCGACATTTATTTTTCACCATACTTCCTTGATCTCTTGCAACACAGTAAAATTATGTTTTACCTAGCTGGGTTACCGTACAAAAATCTGTGAGTTACAACAACCACAAATAAATGTGAAGTGATGCTGTAGAATCAATATAATAAAATGCTCTGAATGTGTTTGGCTTCTATCTGATATGCCATTAAATGCTGTGGCCACTGGGCTTGGCATGATATAAAGAGTACATTGCCTGACTCAGACCCAACTGTTCCATATTTAAGTATTTATTGTCAAGTAGAAAGGCTGACTTCCATGAGCGTCCATATTGATTTATAAAGTGAATTATTTGAACACAAGAATTAGAAGTTATTTATAAAAGAAATCAATTTTCAAACATGTGTAGGCGCATAAATTATATTCTGGTTGAAACAGTATTTTCTTATGTCATGATTTGAACATCCACTGCTGTTAGAATGCTATTTACTGCCACCAGCTGCAGTGCTCAGCTAAAAAAAGTTCTTGACACCAGCTATTGCTTTTCAGCACCAATGCTTCCAGCTGCTAACAGGAACTCCTATCTGTGTAGCCTCCAATCTTAAACTCTTTCTTTTGGCATGAACTTGCTGTTTATAGATATTGTCTGTCATTGTTTCCAAGTGGAAGGGGCCGGGGCCGTGGGCTGGGGCTGGGGCTGAGGCTGAGGAAGGTACTTTTCCAACTAGTGCCATTTGATACAGATGGCAGCAAGTCATGCATTACTTCTAGATTTCTTGCTAAGCGTTGCTGGCACGGTAGGTGTGAGATGCACAACCTATTACACGTGACCATAAGTAATTGATTTCAGAAAATGAAGATACGTCCTTTATGAACAGTGGGCACTGTATATAAAGTTTCAACAACAGATGGCTGCTGGATTGATAGACTGGACTGAAGATAAAACACAGATAGAGGAGGCAAGCTACTTAACACTTCCAGAACTTGTTAAGAATAAGTGCAACTCAAATGGGAATCATACCCACAGGCACACTCCTTTTTCACACTCAAAAATAACTGGTGTTTGGTCATGGAAAAAGTAAGGGATACATCTGTAGAATGCTTCTGACCCTCACCAGAATTATGCACAACTGAAGCATTCCTGGATGTCTTGTAGAAGATCCACAACAGCTGATGGGATTTACTGGTCAAGAACGACAAAATACATGTTATAATGTTCATTTGTCTGATTGTATGTTCATGGGACATTAGATGCATTAATGACGCACACACAAAAAATACATAAATGCAAAGCTTTTTCTTTAACAATAACAGTAATAATAAAAAAAAAAACATTTCTAGGTAGGCTACTTGTTACTTATTTTGTAATATTAATTATTAATTTTGTAAAATCCTTTACAAGATGCACACTTGCCATTTTCTTAGGGTTAGAATAGTGCATTTTTTTTTATTCTCAAATGGTTAAATTCTAAATGGTATTTGGATGTAAGTAATTGTATTGTTTTCCTTTATAACACATTTTGGATTCAAAAATAGAAACTAGATACATAGCTGCATACCATGTGACATGAAAAATCGTGATTTTAAAAGACAGAGGCCCTGTGTTGATTTTTAATTTAAAATTCTAGGGTGAAATTCATAAAATGTATGGTTTTAATTTGTGTATTTTGGTATGTATGGTTTTTACATAAACAAGAACCCCTTTGCCCCCCCCCCACTCAACAAGGGAGAGGAGGGGTGGCGCAGGAGGTTGTTTGCTTTTTAACCATGTTGTAATGGTTCATACACTGTAAAGTGACCAAGGTATGGTATGTTTCGTTCTCTTGTGGACTGTTTCAACGATAGACTTCCACGGCAGAGGACAGTTAGGGGAGTCAGAGCCGTTATTCTTGGTGGCAAGTTGAAACTACTGGATACTGCTTGAATTTCCACAAGGTTCCTCCTCACTGCAGTAAAGTGACCCTCTATATCCGGTGCCTGCGAAAACAGCTGGGGTGGGGGCGACTGCAGTATGGTATATGTAAGCGATGGGAGAGCTTAACTTTTGTTCTGCTGCTGTCTGTGTTGTTAGACGTGGGACATCTAATTTCTAAAAACAGACTGTAACAGAAGGCTGTTCCCAAGTTAAACAACGCGTCCTGCTGTTTACAAAATATTTTAATAAGGTGCATACGGCTATATAATAGGGTATATCATTGAATTATGAAACAATAAAAAAAAAACGTTCTTGTATTATTTTTCGTTTACAGGAGTCATGAAAAAGTGTCTAGCCACTGCATTCAATGGTAAAAATGTGCTTTGTTATATATATATATATATATTTGTGTGTGTGTGTGTGGCGCCATGTGTCAATTATGAATGATTTTTATAGTATGTTTAAAAAATAAAAGAAAAAAAGGCCGTGAAAATCTAATCTTGTGTAATCTGCATTTGTGCAATCTACTATGTTCCCATTGAGATGAGGTTCATAATTCCCTTTTCAAATTCAACTTGTTTTTATAATAACATTAACATAACTTAACCATAGAAGGAATTGCAACATCTTTTTTAACTTTAAAATTGTGAATATGTGCTTTCTGATTTTTTTTTTTAGTTCTTGTTTAGTTGTTTGTTTTGAAAACCTCAAAATAACTTGCCTCAGTTATAATTGTATAATATACATATCACACCATAAATGATATACATCGTGTATCACTTCTGACACAAGTGTCTATGTATTTGATTGTTTTGTGTCCGCAAACTTCAAGAAAAAAACGTGTCTAAAGGCTAATTTCAGATTTTTTTTTTTAAATCAGCGTCAGTGCTATAAAGTACATTATTAAAAATATTATAAAGTATAGCTATTAACGCTCTATGGCTTTGTTAGTCTGCCTGGCAATCTAATAAGCAATGTTCCTTTCCTAAACTGATACAATCACGTAGCCTAGTATTGAGCATTTTCTAAAATACACGACAAAAAAGTGGACGTTACAACCATTAACAACTGTGCTGGTGTGTCCTTTCGTTTTCTTGTTGCTTCGTTCATTCAGGTCATGTTATATGTTGTTGCTGGCTTTATATTTTGTCTACCTTATAAAAAATAAAATAAAAAATTGTTTCTCACAATCCTGAGTGTAGACCTTATCATCAAGTGTAATTACTTGTGTGTGTGTGTGTGTCCAAATAAATACAGACGCTTTGTTTTGAAAAATAAATACAATTGTTTTAGCAGCCATTTGAGAAGATAATGTTATAAGGATCCCATTCTTTTAGTCTTAATCTTCAAGTGGTTTAAGATTAATGATAGGGGGTTTATGACTTGGAGTGTGTGGGTTCTTTCTTATAAGACTATCAGCATGGTATTTACTTAACATTGTTGACAAGGCTGTCAGTAGTCTATTTTTCTCCTTGGACAGTGTCGTGGCGTCATTCGTTAAAGCTTGTACAGTATGTTCTCGTGTGCCAGTCCAAATGCAGCCACACGCAGAACTTGTTTTCTCGAATCTAATAGGGCGTGTAGCTGGTCAGTAATTAAATAAGCATACAAACACGTTTTACCACATCCACAAAGTATTTACCACCTTGATAAGCTAATACTATTTTTTCTTTCAAATAAATAAACAAGTTGTTTGTTGCTTATTCTGCACCATAAGCAGATGTTTCACAAAAAGCAAAAAAAAAACAACAACAACAAAAAAACGCAAATATAATATAGAGTAGACGCTTTATGAATGTCTGACGCAGGCTTTTCTAACATTATGCCATAATTTTGAAAAGAACAATTCCCATTACCAACAGGTCGCCACTGTACAGTGTACTGAAATCTACTGACCAGGTAATCAATTACTTTATCGATTAGATCGTATCTTCATCTATGATCCACACACAAAATGCAGAAATCTGTAAAGAAATCTTTTTGTTTGTTTGTTTCAATTTACTGTAGTTTTTTGCTGTTGCTTTTTAAAACATTGATAAATACGTGGCAGTGCAGTAGGTATAGGTTATTGTAAGGAAATAACTGTTCCTGATGTTTGTTTTTAGAAATCGGATTATTATAATTCAGTGACCAAATCGGCTGTTTGTTTTTTTATATATATATATATATATATATATATATATATATATATATATATATATATATATATATATATATATATATATATATGTGTGTGTGTGTGTGTGTGTTATTCCCACAAACACGTGCGGATTAATATATTTAATATATTTTGGAAGTAAAACATTTGTCTATAAGCAAACCGTTGACTATAGTTTCTTTCTGCTTTCTTTCTTATTTTTGCATTTGAACGTTGATTTACTATTTACTCTTCATAGCCCAAATCATATTTCATAAATATTTATCTTAACTGCACTTAACCGCTGGTAAACATACGTGATTTGTGGTTTTATATATTTTTTTATTTTAAATGTGTTCCTCTTCATGTATCTGACATCTGTGAAGCAACTCAGTGTTGTGACTTTAAGAAAATCCGTGTTAAGTAAAATATTATTAAATGTATTAAACCATAATTTGGGGCGTTTTTATTTTATTTTTTAATACAAATTATGTTTATATCATCAACAATAATATTTAAACTGTCTAATATCAAAATATTTTTAAATGTTTTGGATCAAATTAGTTTTGTGCCTTCAACTTTATATTGTAGTCCACCTAAATTGAAATCTTATAAAATATACAGAGACAAGGGAACTGGATTGACATTTCACAGCATAAAGGTAAATAGAAGATCTTACATAGTAGGGTATTAGGCAATTCATTATCATTAGGTAATTAAATGATTTATGAACAACTGTCTGAATCTGTATTTTGACATTACTATAAAGAGATGTTACTTGAATTCCAGAAGGGGTCGCATTTTACCGCCTGGTCTCCCTTTTTGTGAGTTTGTTACATTGGTGGGCTACATAAGAAAAAAAAGCTATTTTTCTCCCCTGTTATTTACAGTTCTTGTGAAATGTCTCACTTTACTGCCCTGAGCTACCCTCAGGTTATTTATAACCTTTTTCTTTTGTTCAAATAACTGAAAAATTATACATTAATGCAAGTTAGAAAACACAACGATAAATTATCAACATTTTTTCGCATGTTAGTTCCGCCGATCCAGCAGGATTTATTTGCAGATCTCAAGTCCTAAAGCTATAAAGCCCGATTTTTTTTTTCTTCTTCTGTTAAAACTGGTCAAATGTTGACAATCTTTAAACCAATCTAACACTCAGGATTAGCGATGCGAAACTAATGAGAAAATATCAGCTCGTCCTGCTGGGGGGTTCCTAATTAAATCTCAACTGATTGAAAAATAAAGGCTATAAACCTCGAGGCTTAACTTTAGTTCTATTTTATATTATTGTATGTTATTTATTTTTCAAGTAAATGTCCATTTTATTTTACATTATGGAGACTGGCCATTTCAAATCTCAAGAGCAATGGTGAATTTTAGGCCTTTAGCGATGTGGTTTAACTAATTAGAAATTTTACATCATTAAGTTTGAGGGGGAAACAGATGAAACAAATTCTGTCACTCATTTTTAAGAAGACAAGCACTGCTGGAGTGTGAAGAAATCGGCTCTAATTCAAAAAGGCAATCAGGCAGAAAAAGTCCTCAACATTACCCTGCTAGTTATTAATCAGATTTTTTTTCTATAATGTCAAACCACATCGTTAGTTTTCCTTTTTTTCCACAGCAGACTTTTTATTCAGGTTTCCACTCGTCCATGTATTATTAATAATAAGTATTTTTCTATCCAAGCCTCATATATTTTAAGATGCATGTTCATGTAATCAGACCCTGAAAAGCCGTTTCTTCCTGCATGCGTTTTTATTAAACAACACACAGGCTTCTACATTATTTATTTATTTATTTATTTCAAAATATTATTTTATTCCCAAATATGTTTACAATTTCATGATGTAGGCCTATAACATAATTTTAAAAAAAAAATACAATTTAAAAAGGCTTTAAGTGTAAATTAATAAGTATTTATATTGCAAAAACTATACAATGTTAAAAATTGTATATATAAACAAAAAAACAAAAACATACTATGTCACTTTGAACGGAGCCTTTGTTTGCATCGTTTAAATGCAGGTAAAAATAGAACCGCAAGAGATTTAGCCACCAGATGGGGAAAAAAAATCCGGCATTACAAGGTTAAAACTGGTTCTTTAAATGTACTGATTGATATTGTTATTGTCATGCAATACGTCGTTTACAAAGATAATTATATAGAGTATAATAATTCATTCACCTGTTTATTTCTTCTCTGTCTTGTTTTTGAGAGCTGGATGGAAAATATCAGAAGTAATAAATAGATTATTCAAGGCTGTCTCCCTCCAGGCGTGATCATCATGAGCAAATACAAGTTGGCACCTAGTGCTATGGAGAATTAGGCAAAAGAGTTTGCAAAATTCCTGCAGGGAATGGTTGTTGACAATTAAACACACACACACACACACAAGAGCTGCGAGGATCCAATCATAATTTGTGATTGAACTCAACAGAAATGATGACATGTTTAAAATATAAAGGCTATTGCAATTATAACATGTAGTACCGCTGTATTAGTCTTCTGGAAATATTTCTTTAGCATCGATTTTATGTTGGGTTTGTCAATGTTAATTTTTTGTTTCTCTTTTAATAGTGAATTCACATTGAAGGTGCATTACCTATATATATATATATAAAACAGCACGTTATAAAACAGCTTAAGAAAAGTGTTCAAATCATACCAATTCATTAAGGCTACATCATATGTTTAGTTTAGCCTACATAAAATATGTCTAATACAGCTTGTCAATATAATGTCGTTCCTGTGTGTGTGTGTGTGTGTGAATATCTGCAGCTACTATTATAATCATATTGTAACTGTAAGCGCACTGTACAGAGTTTTGGATGCATTGTTGTGCTGAAATGGACAGACAGCAAATGCTAAATTTGTGTGAAAATTGCCTGCTTGACTTGTAGCAGGCTACAGCATTTTAGTTCATATAAGACTAAATGACCTTTGCAAAGACTCAACACCCCAAATGATTTACATATCTATATAATGAAAAGACTTTTACAAAACAAAGCATCAATTTCACCCAACAAAGACAGACATTTTTTCGAAGTAAATTAAATTGTAAACTTCTTACAGAAATTATCAATAGCCAAATCAATAGGTTTCTTTTCTATTTGCAAATATTGCACATAGTAACAGTTTTCGGCAGTATTCATTATGCTAGCGTAGACCTAAACAGTAAGCAACGAAGTTCACTTTTCAAATGTGTGTAGCGCTGCCTCTTCACTCCAAACACAGCACAAAAACATGTCGGGCTCTCATAGTATTATGAACGTATTATTAATATAACGCATACATTACCAGATAGATGACCCAGCGCGGTATTTTTTTTTTTTTAAAGTCTTTTACAGTAATCAGTGTATTTTGATTCATATATTACATATTTGATCAGTGAATGGAATACAAACTCAATTTCTAAAACCTCCTGTTTTGTTTTTTGTATGAGGGTGTTTTTGGTAATATAAAGGAATGGAGTTTTTTTTTTGGTGGCGTGTTTTCATTGATCAGTCATTCTGAGCTAATGTAATTATCCTCATCAATAGAAGACTGCAGCGAGAATCATTATGTGCGTGACATTGATAAATGATCTCCAAAACGCAGCCTTTTCTCGGGAACACCAACCCCCCAATCTGACCCTCACACATACACTAAGGTAGCCATAGAAACACCTTGGGATCGAAAGAAGGAAAAAAACACTACTGAAATGCGTAAAAGCAAAGAGAAACACAAACAAAAAAACACCATAAACAAGCAATTATAAAATGTTTCTTTCGAGAATATATTTAGATTTACGGTGAGCGCGCACGAATATGCAAGAGTGCTAGATGTTTTTTCTTTTACTAAACTGTTTTATTAAAAAAAAATAGTTCAAACGAAGACAATCTTGTTTTAGAGACTAGAATGGTGGAAATATTAAATCTAGTATATAGCTACATTAAACAGAGCAGGTTTTATTTGAACAGTCAGTGATATTGTATTTAACATACTGTTGTAGTCGCTTTCATTGAGTTCATCGGTCATACAGTAAAACGTTGGCACATATCGAATAACCTCCATTCGACCAGGTGTGAGTTAAAGGAGACCCTAATTATTTGGCGTTAATTAATAACAGTGTTTAAATTCTTTTTGGTCTGTTACCTGGTATCATTAAACATGCATTTAACGCTTAAAATGCTTGTGTTCTGGACAGAAACGCCTCGGAAAGCAACGTGTTTTAATGGAATAGTTCATGCTTTATTCCTGGAGCTGGTTTTAAAGTAGCTTTGACAGTGTTGAGATGAAGGGGTGGAGTTGTTTAGCTAGACTGGATCATCCATCATCACTGTCAGATAAAGCTGCAAAGAGAAGCTGCACAAGCAATCTCCCTTCTGTCTCTTCAAAAAACTATTATTGAAATCCCCCCCTTCACAATAATCAAATGAGTAATCACTCGCTTTCGTCAAAACGAGGATATTTTCTTTAAAAAAAAAAATACAAAAAAACAGCTTTACACAACGTTTTTAATTTCTTCATGTATTGTAGATTTGCTTAAATAATAGAACATGTTAAATTTGAGTGACAACCTAGGTACGCGAAGCGGGGGGGATGCAAAAACCTGATTTATCCAAGGTGGGGTTTGTTTGTTGGTAGTTTTTGTTTTGTGTTATTTAACAAAGTGTGGGTGCCAGCTTACTAACTTTTTAGAACAGGCGCATTATCTTTGTATATTATTTTATATTGAGTGTTAAAACATAACATTTCCAATAGGAGTCATGTCAACAATTTACATAGTTCTATATGTTAACCAAAAAGGAGCGATAGTCCGCGAATAGTAATATGATACTACTACGACTACTTTATTATTATTATTATTATTATTATTATTATTATTATTATTATTATAACAACAACATAGGCCAAGGATGTCAAAATAAGACAACTCGGTATATAAATATTACATGACTGATGTCTGCTTTTTTATTATTTCTTTTCTTGTCTTTATTTTAAACAGTTAAGCGTCTTTAAATAAAATATTATTGACAAAAACAACAACCGAGGACAGAACGGTTAATTTGGTTAACACATATACTTTGTGCTTATGTTGACCGTTTAAAACCACAAAACAAACAAAAAATACAGCACATATCTGAATAACCATACACATCGACTTATTTTAGAATAGTCAACAATACATAGCCTACATTCAAATTGAATGTAACTCAAAATTGACTTGTATATAAAAAGTATTTAATCTTAAAATAATATATATATGAATCACCCAGTAGGCTTAAAACTAAAACCCTATTCCTCTTTTGAAACGAAAACAAAAATATATTCCTCACCAATTTACCAAGGCTGCACAATAAAAATATGAAGATTTATCTAAATGTGACAAATGACACCTAAATGATGTCTGAATTATTATTATTATTATTATTATTATTATTATTATTATTATTATTATTATTATTATTGTTGTTGTTGTTGTTGTTGCTGTTGTTAAGAATACTGTTAACTATTTATTGAACAGAATAAACTAAAGCATTAAGACTTGGTTGTTCTCAGTACCGTGAGATTAAATTTCAGCTTCTCTCCGCTGGTCTGTCGGGAATCCCATCACAGAGATTCTAAGATTGTCGTTTTTGGTTAAGGGTTGTGGTCGCCTTTCCCGGGGGCAAACACAACTCAACTACCTCAGCGCCAGCAACAGCTTAGGCAGGCCTGCTTCAACCAGCTGGGGTCGCTGTAGGCTACTTATCTGCAGCTATAAATGTACAACAGTACACATGATTAATGCATTTTTGCCTAAATAGGTTGTGTAAATTACTTCTATACAAAATCTATTAAATTTTGACTATTTTTTTTTTTTTTTACAAAAATAAACAAAACAATCGACCAGTCAACTAAATAAATAAATGCACTTCTCAGAAAGGTATATTTGGTAAATTATTCAAGTAAAGGAATGTAGGTCTGTTGATGTTTTTCATACATAAAACACCAATGAACTTTAGGCAGAATTGCCTCTATATATTGAAATATCAAACAGTATCCTATTTCCCTAAATAAACGTATTAAGGATTTTGCACACATTCAAATATTGACACTTTCATCACAACGTAAACAACCTTTTTAATTGTGTGAATAATGCATTCATGTCAATAACAAGAAATACAAGTTTAAAAAAAAAACAACGGATCACTAATTGCTAAAGATTTGAAAAACGAAAACTACACATGCTTTTACATCTCCATTTATGAATAATAATAATAATTAATAATAATAATTCTTATTTTAAGAAACAATGTTTTATTTGTTCAACGTATACCGATACTCCCTTTCTAGACAACCCAGCTTTGCTTTTTATTTTGTTTAATTCTAATTTTTTATTATTTTATTTTATTATTATATATTTATTTTAACTAAGAAATGTTGGGCAAGAATATCTAATTGTACCTGTAGCTAAAAAAGGATAACTAGTTTACAATAGTAACGTGGGAGAGATATGAACACACTCCGATCTTTAGGTTGTGTGAATTTGAGTGATTAGCCGTTTAATACAAAAGGTCTTTACTCTAGTCAGTGCAATAGTTTACACACACACACACACACACACACACACACACACATACATACACACACACACACACATACATACACACACACACACACACACACACACACACACACACACACACACACACACACACACACACACACACACACACACACATATATTCCACTTAACAAATTATAAACTTGCACACATACTTTGTAATTAGTTACTGTTATTTGTGTCTTAACAGGATGTATATAGTGTTGTTGATTATGTCATGTTATCCATCAAAAGAATCAACAACAGCAACAAAAAAAAAAATCACTTACACAGGGACTCATTTCAATTGTAAAGTAATACTTATAATAATAATATTAATAATAACAAATAATAATACCTCATGTAACTAATTTGTTAAAATGCATCACCCACAACTCAATTTATTCTTTGAAAAACCATCTAAATATACAACATTCTTTTAAAGAGTGAAAACTCTTTTAACACCTCCTGAGGGGAAAGAAATAAATAATTTAGTTTATAGTAAAACATGTAAACACACAGAAATCTAACAAAAATTAAAAAATGAAATATTTATTACAGCCTTTGTGACTTTTGACACCTTTTAAACATAACGTCACAGTCCTCATACAAGTATTTCATGTATTTTTTTTTTCTTTTTTTATGACAAAGCTTAGGGGGAAACAGCATTTTCTTCTTTTGAGGAACACGTGCTGAGAAAGGGAGGAATTCAATGACATACAATACCAACTCCACAGCAGATCTGATACTAGCAAAAACATTCTTTTCAATTGAGGTAAACACATATAATATCTAACATGAAACAATTAATAGACTGAACTCTGTACGAAGTTTGTTACAATTCTCTTTGCTTTTTTTTGTGTGTTTTCAAGCTTTGAGTTCATATTTAAGTTTTTGAAGTTTTTTTGGCGCAAAGACCATCAATAGTTTCTTTCATTGCCAAAGGTATCCACCACTGCCAATATTGTCCATGTGGCATTTGTGTCGATCCCCTGGCTGAGAACTATTGGTGGTAGCTGCTTATTCCAACGTCAGGTTTCCTTCAACAGGCTCTAAAGAAGAAGAGTCCAGAATAAAAAAAAACACAATCCAGTGCTTGGGCAATCAGCTGAGGACTTGTTTATCTACAGGGCACATTCATTCAAGAACAAAAATAACATGACATGGAAACACATGTTCAAAACGGAACTTTGTTATGAGATAAGATGGAGAGCAGCTTTCCATCTCTTCTGGGAGTTCTTGATGCCTTGGCCAACTTGCCCACTGCAGTCATTTCATGTGGGGCAACTTTTCCTTTTTTTAAATTGTATTATTGCTGCACCAAGCCAGGCTCTCTCTTCTGGGAACAACACACATAGTGTGGAAAGCAGGGATAAACTTCTTCTAAAACTAGCTGAGACAACATAACTCGAGTGACAAACACAAAAAAAATAATGCACAAGTTTAACTTTCCTTTTAAAGTTCAAAACTTTTAAAGTTCCTATGTTTTATACTACAGTAGTTATTAACTCTTGGAGCTTTTTATTTCATTATTTTTCTTCCAGAGAGACTTTATTCAAACATCTTCTGCAATTCGTTAAGAAAGACTTTGTGTTGTTAGCTTGGTCCTCCGTTTACTGTTGATGAAAATAACAAAATCACGAGTAAAAAAAAAATAATCACAACTCATCTGGAATTCCATTAAGTGTCAAATAATTCCGGTCAGAATTCAAAAAAGTCTTGAAAATAGTTTTTAGTCAGTTTTTTTTTTTTTTTTTTTTCTTGAGTTCCCTTATACTATTGGGCGTGAATGTCCAGGATCTGTCCTGCCACTCCAGGGTCTACGTGGTTCAACATTGTGGGGCTCTGTGCTGACAAGGTCATTCCAGGGTGTGGCGGGGGGCCTCCGTGCATCATCAAGGCTGGGTGATGGGGATGACTGGGAAGATATGAATGCATTGGGGGTCCGTGTCGTAAGTGGGAAGGGTGTGGGGTCATCTGGGGAGGAGTGTAACTTGGCTGTGCCATACTCATGCCCATAGGACCACCCTGAGATACATAGTCCCCTGGCATGCCTTGTAGACCTGGAACAAACACACACAAAAACAACAAGTCAGTAAAATGCATTTTCTTCAATCGTAATTCAATCGCATGCACTTCAGCTGTTACTAGTGGTCCACTAAAACTTGGACTGTTTGTTTTTTGTGGCTGTTCTTAGCATTTGAATGCAATTGCTAAGTGTTAATGCCGAACAATGCATACCACAAGCTTTCAAACAACTTGGTGGATTTATACATATTTTTTTTAACTTAAGTTTCAATACATTTTCTTTCTAGTGTAAAACAACAAACTACTGTATACCCCTTATTACTGTGGTGTTGCTCATTTGAGTACATTTCTCTATGTCTATTTAATTGTTAAAGAAATATCATTCTCTCTCAAGTTGCATAATGTTTTTTATGTTTTAACTCAACAGTTTGTTAAAGGTGGAATTAAAATACAATGTGGCAGTGCTGTAATGAGGGCTCTATGACTAACATAAGTTTGTTAAAGGTGGAAAAAAAATCTCAGTGCTCTTTAAAATACATGTCAACGCCACACTTTTTCCAAATTAACTTTAATTTTAGTTCTGCATAGAAATGTGTATAATTAACACACTAAGATAAATAAGCTAAAGTCAACATTAGCTACAGTTGTACCCAGCCATACATAGTAGTCAAATTTCTGATTGAACAGTCAGATTTTTCCTCTAGGGATAAAATGATGTGAGTATATTTCATTTACATGTATAACTATTGTTATGTTCACTGTACCCAGTGAGTGATAAACAAATACAAACGTCATTTTTTTTCATTCTTAAAAAAAAAAAAAATGAAACAACAATTCTGTCAAAAAACACACAATTACCAGCGAAGCAACAGTGAATGTGTTTGCTAACCAGAACAAGCAGTTGAGCAGAAGAAGAGCGTGAGAGTTTAGAAAGGAGATAAACGAAACAAGGAGCTCCAGAGCACACACTCAGTCCTGGGACCGGTATGCGTAAGAATGTACCAGGACTTCTGGGCATTGCTATTTTGTCAATTTAGCTGTTAATTAATTCTGTAAACACGCCTAAAGTGAAGCGGGACCTACGAGATTGGGTTGTAGCCCACTTTGTAATGCGACCCTCTGGGGGATTATGAGGATAAGGAGAAGGGGAGGGGAAGGGGGTTGCTGTAAGGTCATGGGGCATGCTCAGTACTGCATTTCTCTGCCGTACGCTACAATTAGGAAATTGAAAAGGTGCAGAACTTTTCTAGGAATTACAAAATGAGCCGTTGTTAACTGCATACATTCTATGCTTTCTTGGAAGATATATATCTTTTTACTGCTAATAAATGCATAATTAACTATTGTACTGCATTGGGATTATGGTACATAAAAAATATGAGTAATTTGTCATTTTAAATCAATCCGTTGCTAAACCTGAGAAGAATATTCACCTCTATTCACCTAGACTACTTCCAGTTAAAAAGCCCAACAGATGTTTGTGACTGTGTAAGCTGGTAATCTAAAGTCTTGTAAGCTGCAGTCATTCTGTTAAGTAGATCTGTGGGCCTTTATTAACAGGAGTGATAAAACCATCTAAAGACAATAACACAGACTGCACAGTCCCAGCTACCCTGTTTATTCTAGCACAGCAGCCTGCGCGATGATAATTAAGTACCAAATATACCATATTGTGTGGCTGCATAATCAAATCAAGAAAGGATAATATTCTTCTGTATTAAGCTATTAATGTAATTGGTCATGAAGCATAAAATATGTTATGTAATTAAATAGACTAGAAATTATACGGCCTATATTAAGAATTATCCAAGCTGAGCAAATGTTGTCTCTGTGTGGCTGTTTTAGGGAACATTGCTTTCTGCATTTCTGACTCCATTAGCAAAGGAAAGAAAAAAAGGAAATCGGCACCATTGCCGGTGTTGCCACAGTGACCCCAGCGAAACCTGGCCTCTATTTACATATAGAGAGTATTTTTAATCAAGGTAAGTGTTATTATACTGTGCCTCATTAAACAAAGAAGTTTAGGTGTTAAATAAAATTTCTTATGCCTTAGTGCCTCTGGGATGTGATACGTCTTGATTTTTCAAATGTCACCTACGCTGCTCGCACAGAGGTGTAATGGGTATCTTAATCAGTCTGCAGTCGTTTAGGCATGGTGAGAGAAATTCACTCTTTTATCTGCAGTCATTCTGTAATGTCTTCCCTCTTAAATTTATTGACTGACTTTCCTGTCTCTGTGTCTCGTGTCGAAAGTCAGTGGGCCTGTGTAAAAAATAATCAAAACACACAGACTCCCTAGTGAAGAATCTACCGTGTCACCACTGTTATATATCTTGACAACGCATAATGAACTGCAGCATTTCATCTTTGCATATACGATAATTTGGGCATCAATCCTTGCCTGACAGATTTATGTCACTCAAAGGACGGTTTCACTTCTCCTCCTTATCGCTTCGCTGGAGCCTGCTTAATTTCTCTCAGTCAACCAGTGCCCTCAAGATGTTATGTTTCCTTAAATGTCCAACATTTGCATTGCCTGTCTGATAGTGGTCTACAGTGGTATTGTGATAAATAAAATTGCAGTCATAAATATTTAGAGCAATTGTCCTTTTCTGAAATTTGTCACCTGCAATCTAATGTTAGGGTTCCCTACTTATTTGTTTTGCAGTGGACAGGCATCCATCTGAGGGCGATTGAAATTGAATGGGGGCTGGGGGGGGGGTGATGAGCTTGTAAGTTAAGAAAAAGAGCCCAGTTGTACTTACTTCCCCCTTTCTTTGCGATTTGCTTTACAAGATGGAGGTTACATGTAGTGCCATTGCCCATCCATGCCCATATTCATGCCCATTCCACTCATAGGTCCTAGAAAGGAGATAAAATCCAAGAAGATGCCAGAAAATCAGCAAGATCGAATAAGATGGTAAAGACCCCTTTGCAATTTAGCATATTTGGTGGATAAAAAAGGTGGTGGGGGGAGTGTGAAAATAAAATCTTGCACAAATCTATATTAAAAGATTTGTTTATCCCCCAAGTGGGTGCAAAGAAGACAGGCAAGGCAGGCAGCAGGCAAGAGTGAGACCCTGAGATGGAGGGAACATGACGTGTGGGTTGGATGGAGGCGGTTGTAAGGGGGGGTGTGATGGAGCTACAGGATCGGTGCGAAGGATGGTGGTGGCTTACCAGCAGGCCGGATCCCCATGTGTTGTTGGCCATCAAGTACAAAGCTCCCCATCGGCTGGCCCTCTGGACTGTATGCTGCTCCTTGACTCACTGAAGGATCAAGAAGAAAACCTGATTGTAGTCAATCGTGGACACAGGAGAAAGAAGAGAAGACATACCAAACAATCAGCAATCATTCCAGTTTAAACTGAAACAATACACAGAGTGGAGTTTATATATATATATATATATATATATATATATATATATATATATATATATATATATATATATATATATATCATCCACAAACACACAGCCTCACATAGTAGAGATAAAGAGTTGGAGATATATACATATATACATATAGATGGTAATACACACGCGCTCACGCTCACGCACACACACACGTATGTCTGGGAAAAGACTGAAAACATGAAAAAGGATAAATGTAAAAATAATTTCTAGATCTCTGTCTCTCTTTAATGCACAGTATCTTTGCATCTGTCTTGCTAAATTAAGCTGCTACGCTAGCATTACTTTTAATGGTTAATTTATTAGAAGTTGGTATCATGTACTAAACTAAACACCTAGTCTGATTCAACCTATTTTCAAGGACTATATGAGCATGTTCACAAAGCACAGACAGAAACAGAAGTGTAACAAAGTAAAGAAACATAATGTTAGCATTGCAGTCAAAATGGTAATACAGAGCAGCAGGCCAAATACCCATCAAGTGCAACCTGTTAGTGACTGGAGTCCCTATCACAGCACAGAGCTTCCTTCCCAGCCAACGCTTAGAGGAAAACCACAACTACTCAGTAAGCACAAGAAGTAGGTTTGAGTAAGTCATTGTTAAATGGATGTAGAAAATGAGGTGTTACCAGTTATTTATAAATGTCTATTACTGGTGAATATACTGTATATCCAGTACAACTAACTGTACAATGAATATGTAAGAAAAAGACTCCTGAATAAACTTCAGCTATTATTAATTTGTGGCTATTCAGTTGCCCTATAGGAAGGCAATGAATTGTTACAGAAGAAAAGCGAATTCACTAAGGAGTTACAGTGTACAGCAAGAGGTAAGGCTTTGTGACCAGACAAGCCTGATTGGGTGAAGACAAGCAGTGTGAGTGATTCTGCAGCAGCTCTAAGCTGTCAAACAACTGCTTGTGGCGCTAATACTTGTGCCCAATTATCAATTCACAAAGAAAATAAAAAGCAGTTTCAGTAGAGCGAGGGTGGGAAATCTCCTATTAGCATCAATTAGTGAGGTTGTTTCCAACAGCGAGATTCGGGGGGTGGGGGCAAAAGAAAAATATGAGGTCCCAGAATGCCAGGCTGTGGGCGTTTATTTACCAGGTGAGGGGATTCCTGATGAATAACTTGATGAAGATTTTTGCCTGTGGGAATTGAAAACAGTTAGTACTTGGGACTTGCCTGCTCGATTTGACTGGTCGATCATGGGCTGTACTATTCTTCTTCTGGCATTAATAAACCTGGAAAAGGGAACAAAATATATCAGAGTGGTTACTAGTAATAACCTAATGAATCAAGTTAAAGCATGCATTAATAATATATTACACAGTTATTTTCTCTGGAGGGGTGGTGGTTTTCAGGACAAAAGCTGTAATACGACAATATATTGTACATAATTGAACATTAAAAAAAAAAAAAAGTCTTGCATTAATTGGCCTACACTGCACAACAGCATTCATTTGTTTGTTTTAATCTATGCCTTTTGCTAAATAAAGGTTTTAGTTCCATTTGGTAACCATGGCTACGGCTGAACAATTCCAAAGGCATTAGCAGGCCTAGCTGTCGCTGTTTATCCAGACAGTTTTTTTGTTTTTTTTTTCTCAGACGAGCTAGGCCCAGGTTTCCTTTGCAGTTAATATACATAAACATATTCTGTGTGTGAGTTATAACATGTTAAAGGTTCACAGCCTGCAACGAGTTTCATTATAGGAGGTTCAGCTACCCTTCCAGCTGTCCATAAACGAGGACCAGGCTTTGCCACTCTCTGCTTTCACAAGGTATTGTTATGTCAGCAAGCCCATCAATTAGGCTGTCTGAAGTTTTATCACCACCACAGCAGCAAATAAGTGCGGTCCACAAAGGCTCCTGCACCTTCCCAGCTCCTGCAGTTTTTGACTGTAAAGTCAGGGGTCATTTAGAGGTTAGTGCCAGCCGAGGGCAACCTTTTTAACTAAGACTGGGACACCCAGGTCTACCACTGAGGCTAACTGGCCACTGCAAGCTGAGTCGCCCATTCACATACTTTCACATAAAAAATACAGGTAGAAACATATGTTTCAAATTATGACTAAAATAGTTTTTGTTTCAGTCTGGTACTAGTATTTAAAGCTGAAACGCTTAAGCGTTTCTATGAAACCAGCCATTAGACGAAAAAGAATCAATTTGGTTTCTAATCCCGTACCAAGTACACGTCTGAACTATTCCTATTAATTAAACAGCTTTCTTAGTGACACATGTCACATTTGAAAACGCACAGTTGGTGAAAGAAAAGGTAGCCATTTAAAGGTCTGCTTGGCAAATCTCATAGCGAGTATAAAGTTGTATAAAATATCAAAGCTGATAAAAAACAAATAAACAAAACAAAAAAAAAACAACAATGGGAGACATCAGTGGTGAAACAGGAAATTTAGCTTAATTTTTGCATACTTTTATTTGCATACATGAAAGAAAAGTTTTCTGGGAGTGTGAGACCAAAGAGGTATCTTAGGCTTTCTAATCTACCTTTGTTGTCAGAAATGTCACCCTGCCTAAGGTGCAGTTAAAAGAAGCTTCTAGCATCAAAACTAGATGAGCAAGAAAATACAAGTAAGATCCATTGTTTTAGTTATGAAGCATGTTGAAAGTGCTTGCATTGCCTATACTTTTCAGCTGCAGTAAACCAGCTACTATGCCAAGTAATTACTGTTAAAAAAAGTAATTCAACTAAACTGATTAGTGTACTATGTAAACATTACATCACTTTCTTTACTTAAAAGATATAGTATATATACAAAACTACACATACACTGTGCTTTTTTAAGTTGCCACAGTAACACACTGGGAGTTAACCGAAACTCTTTTTGCTTCTACAGTGTGTTTTATCAGTAAGGGTAAGGCCAATTGAGATTATCAGAGCCAGGCTGATAAGACTGTTTTCTCTCCTCCCATGAGCTGCTAATGGTGTGTGCTTATAACAACAAAACAAAGCTCCAGAGATGGGAATGAGGCATGCTGTGGTTGTGCTTAAACCACAGAGCGAAGGAATCCTTCTTACCCCTTTTATTCACATTTCCTTTCCACTCCAAGTAGAAAAAAATGGGCCAGAGCTATTTTACCCCCAACCATTTTTATTATTTACATCTGGTAGTCTCCTTATTATAGCTCTCTCTCCCCCTGTTCCCCTGAACTTCTCTCACACACACAGAGCTGCCAGCCATTATGGTCACACACACACACACACACACACACACACACACACCCCGCGCCCCCCCGCCCCCTCCTCTCAGCATGGGAACTCCATACTGTCTTCAAACAAATAATTAAAGGCAAGGTTAAGGGGTCAGCTGGAGGTCATTTCTTTGGATACTCATCAGAATGTTTACATTAGTAAAATCACAGCTATCCACTTGTGTTGCGTTCAGGTTTACAAATCAATTTAGAGCATATAAAAACGTTCTCACTGCTCTGAGCCCTTTAAAAAAATGCAGCTCGGTCATTCTTACACTGGAGTGTAAATACCCTAGGTCTCTCCATAAGCATAGAACTCATTCCACCTTTTCAACTCGTTTCCAATAGCACTAGCCCTGCACACACGATCCACTTTAGGCTATCCATTTTACTGACAAACATGTCCATTGCCTGTTTGACAGCAGAATTTACTGCTGTGTACAACTGCTTATTTTTGTATGGGACATATAATACACTAACAGTGAGATATCAATAATAGGCATCACCATGGGACCCCACTTCAACTTAGCCTGTGAGTCAACATCTGATCCTTGAGCATAAATAGTTCTTAAAAGAAATACTTGAAGAAATAAACAGATCATGTAGTTGTTAATTGTGCCTATTTATATGACATAATGTTGTCTATTTTTGTTAAGATAGCTACCTGCCTTTTAGATTTTCTTAACGGCTTATAGGTCACTTGACCTCTTAAATCCACACATTTAAAAAAAAGTTTCTGGCAAAGCCTGCAAATGCAAGAAACTAATTACATCCATGATGGCAAATTTGAACTCACTTGGGGATCTGCAGGCCTGTAGAATAGTCTAAACCCTGCAGCACAAACTATGATTACACAAGAGAATTTTATTAGAAAACACCATGATTATTCTTGTGTATAGGTCTCACAATTGGAATTAACTATATTTACCCTCTCCTGGGGTTTATTCATTTGAAAAACATACTTTACACACCTAACTTTAATAATATATATATTTTTTTAATGATGATTGCCTAAGCTTGTTGTTTGCCATTTCATTTTGTTTAAGTCAGAAAGGCATTGTTTCTGGTTAACTGACTTAGGCCACACCTGGAAACCTACTCCTGTTGTCAGCATTCCTTCTGTAAGAAATCTTCATGCCAAACCATAGTAACTTGGAACAAGGCCAAAAGTAAAGCCCTCTCATCCAACTACAAATCAAGAGCTCGGTCACTTGTTTGACAGGTTTTGCGGAACACTGAATTTGTTGCTCCCAGAAAATGGGCCCATTACTACAGATATTGCTTCTAATAAATTAAGCTGTGAAAGTTCATAACTTGATTTATTTAATACCATGCTATAATTTACAGCTCTGATACCAGGGGGTACATTTGCGTGAGATAGTCAAATTCTTGACTTTCCTTTTGGCTGAGATGTGTGCAACCAGTAACACAATCTGATCTGAGTATATTTTCATGCAAATCAATCTGGGTTGAACATACTTTCAGAAAAGCTGGTCTACTAGTTATTTTTTGTATATTCATTTTTGTAAATGCATTTCTTTATGGTATATCTTGATGACTTCTGATGACCAAAGAACTTTGCCTCTAAACTGTGAAATGACACATTCAGTTCTTTAATATAACAATCATCAGATGGCCTTATAAAGTTCTATCAATATTTCCTCCCACAGAAATGGCAGATCAGCATGAATAGCTCTTGCACTGCTTTAATCTCATCTATTGTAAATAAAGATAAGATCAGGGCAGATTACCATTTTTTAGACACTAACTGTTTAAGAATTGCATCACAATGTATCTGGAGATTTATCTTACGAAACTATCAAAAAGGATATTTCAAAGCTACTTGAAAGAAGGGGAGGAGAGAAACACAGTAAACGTGCTCTAGCTATTCATATCTGGGATCTTTCTTCTTTAAGATAAAACATGAGTCAAGAGACATATGCTGAAGTACATTACCTCACTCTGGATTTGATTTATTGCAGATGTGAAACAATGAGAAACTGAATCACTTTAGAAGTTTTTACTAAGCTAGCTGACATTAAGATTGCCGTTCTGTTTACATAGTTTACAGAATCCTTCTCTAGGATTTTTCCTAGCAATTCCGAAGTTCCACTGATCTGTTTTCATTTGTTTCCTTTTTAAAAAAAAATTATTCCTAAAAAGAAGAATACATTTACCTTGAAACTAATTTCCATTACGCTCACTACACACAAGCATCAAGACCTGAAGTCTAAAATAAGAATGATGTATTTGTTTTACAAACTGACACACTTTAAACGAGCTGCTAATTAAAATAAATCAATAGCAGTGCAGCACATTTTTACTTGAGTATCTCTCATAAGATGGATAACCTGCATTTTGCTGGAAATGTTACTTCACTTGGGGGGTTAACTCAAGATGCAAATCATCTTTGCCTATGTATCACTTTACACCTCTTATGCATCATATTTCATTCATGCCAGTGTTGAAGTGGTTCAGCTAAACAGCTAGCTGCTGATAAATCCAGTGCATGCAAATCAGGGACGATTTAGTTGGTTTTCTGAAACACCAACATCTTTGGTAATGATTCTGTTATGCATACAAAACCCCCTGGAAGGCTGTAGAAATGTCCAATGGAATTATACCAACTCCTCAAACCACAAAGGTGCATTGCCCACATTAACTCCAGTTGAACCTTGGGCCTTGCTCTCCTCAGCACCTTTGGAAGTTAGCTGCCCTGAACTGTGTGGCAGCCCAGCTGTTTGTTGTCTATCAAACACCTAAAGTGGACAAGCAGACCAGCAAGAGAATGTCACGCCTTTGATCTGGCATGGAGCAGCTGCTGATTTATACAGAAGGACTTTGTTCTTCCGTTCTATTTTACTTTCTTTCCTAAGGCACAACCACAAAATCCAGCGGAAAAAAAACAGTTCTGTTCTCTGCAACATCAACAAGCTCTGACAACTGCAACAGGGTTTTTCTTGGCCTCGACAAAGCTCTCAGACATCTCCTTTGACACTTACCTTATTTTTTAAGAGATATGGTAGTTATTGTTCAATTCAGCTTCTGTGAAAGGAATGGACTGTGGCCAGCAAGCCTCAGGCATAAACACACCTGTATGAAAGGAGCCTTATTGTAGCAACCATAGACTTCTAACCTGCACAAGCACTACCAGTTCTTGGGAGAATTGAAAGCTGCAAACTCCCTAATGGTAAATCCTGGCCAAAATAAACCTGTTTCTGTATCTGGCAGAATGTTGTTGTTGTTGTTGTTGTTGTTGTTGTTGTAAGTAGTAGTACATTTTACATAATTTTAAAGAACTGTTAGTATGTTGTTATTATTTATGTATTTCTCATCAATTTATAACACAACAACTATAACATGGACTAAGATATCAGCATTTGTATCAAATTAATCCATTACCCATAATAAATATTGCTCTGAAGTGATGCAAAAAAAATAAAAAATGCTTTCCTGTATCATCAGTTATGTTTTAAAATAGACAATAATCCATTGCAATGAGCTATCCTCAGTCTAAATACACTGCGCCTACCCAGTCTGAAAACCTTTGAGGTGAGGTCAGTGTGCGGGAGGGCATGCCCTACAAGTTATCCTGTCATTCAGGAAAACAGCAGTGATTCAGGAACACAGCCCAAAACGTCTCAATTATTACACTTATTGAATCCAGAGAGAATTGCCGCTCTATCATTACTGTAGACAGCAAACAGCCTGAGCTGTGTGTTGGCCCAGTTAAAATTACTATTTGCTGTGCAGGGTCGGCCAGCCTGTTCTCACAAACCAAAGTGGGTGAAAGGAAGAGTCCCTTTCCCTTTCTTCCACAAAGGCTGCTTGCAACAAGCCTTTTGTACAGGACCGAAAGGAATAGCAGGTAATCTCTGCTTTCCAGTGCTCCAAGACTAATCTCAAGACACTATCGCAAATAAGGATCTTGTTTTTTTTAACTACAATAATCTAGTAAGAGATTCTGCCTTGGCGGATATTGTCAGATATCACAGGCAGATTCAGGGATTAACAGGCGGACTGATTTATAATGACAAGGAAGGCACAATATTTCCAACAAAATTGACTTTCCATTGACAATATGTTCTAAGAAACAGAAGCATCTTAAAAAGGTGGCCATACAAATGTCAAGGTAAATAAAAGAAAAATCAGTTTTGTTTGATCTAAACAGCAGGTCACAACCTATAATAGTGAGTTTTCTCTGGCTATAGCTAGGCAGCTGTTATTCAACTGTAAAACGCTATTAAAGCTTAGGTAGTACAGAAAAAAAGTCACTATTTAAATAGATAATAGGACGTTTAAAAAATAAACCTAAAAATTAATAGTAGTTTAGCACTGTTAGGTACTGTACTAAATGGTACATTAATATTTAACCTTTCAACCATAAGGGAGTGAAAAAATGAAAACCTTAAGCTAATGTCATACGTAGATGCAACCGATTACTGTGTTTTGGATGTTATGCGATGTTCCTCTAATGCAAATTAATACTGAACATTAACAGTGAAACAAGCTGCTGCTTTGAATTGCCCTTTAAATCATGCATCCCTCCAACACTTAAAAACACACATAGAACTTGGTATGTGGGAGATCAAACTAAACAAAAGTGCAGAAATAAAAAGTATTTTCTGCAAAGTACCAGGTAGGCTGGCAACATTTAAACAATGAACCAGTCACCTTTGTTTTCTTCAACAAAATTCCCATGAGTTCAGCATTGCGTTAGCATCAAAGCCTTTGAGGCTCTGTCACTTTCTTAAGGCAAAGGATTAGGGTACTGGAACATATGTATACCTGTACACTTTTATCAGTCAGGACCAGCGTTTGGAGGAATGCAAACTTTATGTCTCTTTTGCATGCTTGCTTATTGTTTCTCAAATCCCAAGGCACAGTCTGTAAAGCCGTGTTGTCAAGATGGTGTGAATGAAAAGAGATCCCGGCTCGAGAACTGCTCTGTCAGTTTTGTCCCTTAGGCTACAGAGCTGGGTTTGCAGAGTCTTAAAGCATTAGTAGTGTGCATTACCTACTCCATTTTCCACACCTGCCTTCTTACCAATCATTCTCTCATTTAACCCTTTGACTACTCAGACAAGCGTTACAGCTACTTAAATTTAAAAAAAGAAAAATGCTTTCAATTCATTCAAACATTTGTTTACTTGACTCTGCTCAGAAATGTTAAACATCACCATTAAATTGAATGAAATCTGAACCTTTTATTTCTTACTCTCTGAGGTCAATTAACACATGATTTCCTATTGAACATCTATTCAGAGCACATTCCACACTTCAATACTAATTCATCTTGAGCAGGCAGATTTACAGTCATATTTTTGTATGCGATTTGAAAGTATACATTTTAGGCTAAACCATAGTTCCTTGGAGTCTGTTTACAACATTCCTCCATGCCTTCTGCGCATTCTGCTTTATCAAGAAGAAAGTAAGCCAACATTCCCCAATGGCAGTTTTAGCTGTTGGGATAAAAGTTTCCTCCCCTCACTGAAACCTGCTTGTTCTGAAGCTAAGAACCTTGTTAAAAATGTGAAACATTTATAAAACTGCATGGGTCAATTTACCTGTATGCAATAGCATGTGCTTTTACACTGAATTTATATTGAACAATTTGCACTTATTTAATACTTATTCATATTTAACTATAACCATTGTGGAACAAGCCACTATTATTTTTGTTATTTTACTAAGCTAATATGGGAAGCTAGATTTTGTTGCGGGATGTGGGGTTTATGTGGTAAAATCACAGGCATCATTAGCCTGGTTCTTATTCCAGAAGTGTCAAGGGACCTCTCATATCTCACCAGCTTAGATGACACCTTAGTTTTAGGTCTCATGCTAAGGACGGAACCTCAGACAGCTGAGTGCAACCACCCCCACCCATAACACTGTGTTGCTAATGAACATATTATGAGAGGTGACAAACTAAAGTGTTACAATCACTCAAATAAATTCATAGATATACTGATGACTTTGGGCTTTGCATAGTAGCATGTTCTCTGTGGAATTAGAAAAAAAAGCCTCCAAAGTTCGAACACAAACAATGGCTTTAAATGAAAACATCATTGTCATAACAAGAGCTCAATAAATACTGCTGTGGAAAGCACCAGAGTTTTCAGATTGGCAAAATAGTATTGCCAAGGCATGCATCATGTTTCAATGTTATTAATGGTATTAATATCAATTGAGTATAATATACTTTGTTTAGAATTTGACACAGTTGACAAGCGAGACCAATCGACGCACAACAGTACACTGTGAAAATGTGTTCATACTACTACTACTACTACTACTACTACTACTACTACTACGACGACTACTACTACTACTACTAATAATAATAATAATAATAATAATAATAATAATAATAATAATAATAATAATAATAATAATGACAGAATTTTAAGCTGTAGAATAACATTACAGTTTCTACACAAAAAACACTCCCGATAGCAAACCTGTCAATACCTATAATACTTTAAACAATGGACCTGATGAAACACTAAACAAGCACGTTCCAACAAAATTTGAATGTGTGGCCGGTGACAGGGTCACAGGTATTAGCCACAAAGGAGTGAAGGTTTGAACTCCAAACAGCCTGGAGGACGTTGTCAATGCGTGGTCACCATTGTGAAGAAATCCTGGCTATTGGTGCTATCACTCCCCCGCCCCCCATTCCCGGAGCAACCTGTCAACATCTGAGACTCCCCTAAACAGCTCACTCTTAATTATTTTAAATCGTTTTGTTTTCTTTTTTCAGGGCTCTGTAGCCTTTAAAACTATTTGCTGTATCTGCAAAATAGCAAGGCCTGCTCCAGACAGCTTTTCTATGTTTTATGTGTACTGTATTTACCCAATCGTTAGTTCATAAGAAAGAACAGATATAAGGCATGCTATAAATAATGGCTGGAATGTAAAACTGAATTGATCTGTCTGGCATTGCTATCCAGTAATAGCGCTGGCAGAGGACAAGGTTTGAACTGCTGCCAACTAGCACAGGTCCAGCCAGAGTTTTGTCTGTGGGGTTGTGCCATGTCAGGCAGAAAGCAGTCTCAACTGGACTCCCACAGCTCAGAGCACTGTCTACTGTTTAAAAACACTGCTGTCATAGAGAAAAGAGCTACATTTCCAGAGTGGTGGGATAAGACAGACCGGTTTATGAGAGTGTAATGTTGTTTTAAAAAACACACTTTCAATGTATTTGGATAAAATTGTATTTTTTACCTGTACTGTAACACTTGAAATGTATTTGCTTACAATTGTAAGTCGCCCTGGATAAGGGCGTCTGCTAAGAAATAAATAATAATAATAATAATAATAATAATAATAATAATAATAATAATAATGATTCTTCTGAGATGCCTATTGGACTTATTAGACTTCAAGTCTTTAATTAGCCTGTAAATGTGCAATCCTCACAAAATGAGGGACCAGTGGCTAGTAAAGAGTAGCTTAAGCAAGGGACTTCCCTGCAGATGAATCATGTGATACATTTTCATACAGAAAACAGGCACTGCATATCAGAGTGCATACATGGAATACATTTCGCCTTTCGGACCTTGCTTATGACAACAACAACAACAAAAATAATTAAAAAAAATAATCACAAAACGGTTGCTTTGATGCGGTTTTTGGCTAAAGCTCTGGACGCTGATAGCCAAGGAAATAAAATATAAATAAAATGGCCAATATATATTATCTGTGCTATTTTTCTCATTCTTTGTTATTGCCGCTCTTGAGCTAGGTTTTCTTAAGCACCTTTGAGGCATTATTTGAGGATATATGTTTATTGCGTTCTTTCTTTAACATTGGCAGGTTATGTCCTAATATTTGACAAATATTATTCCAATATATTTAAAGAACCTACCAGCAGACCTTTATATCTCGACAAGCTCTAAAGTAAAATGGAAGCTCATAAACAGAGGCTTGACTGTACAGACTTTGCATTTTATCTTAAAGCAGTTCCCTTTTTTATAGCCCTGGCCTTCCCATCTTAGTGCTCTGAGCCTGGGTCACAAATCTTGCCGCTATTCCAGTGTGTGACATCTTCGCTCGTTTGCTGCTGCTCATTAACAAACAATACTGCTGTGAAATTGGTTTAATGACAAAGTAATAAAATTGCTATTCTGCTCACAGATTGCCTGAGGCACTCTGAGCTCCTACAAGGCTTACTGTGGGTACCAAGATGCATTAAGCTGCTTATTCATGAAAACTGCATCCTTAAGTCTTTCTTCCCCTTTATATATTTTTTTTTACTCTATACCTGAAAATGAAATAAATTAACCTACTTTTTTCCCTTTTATTTTTCTGAGAACTGGATTTCCTACAGTATATCTCAAAACAAGAAAAAAAGCACACCCACACAAATTCTCATGCCTTCCTTGTTATTCAACCAACCAGCTAATAAAACCTAGTCCTTTTAAATCTGCTCCACTCAGTGTTATTGTTATTATTATCACCATGGCTGTGTAACAGTTAAGAAAATTGGTTCATTTTTGTATTATTAATAAAAGATAGCAGTTTACCTTAAGACCATTTTTGTGGGCACCTGTTTTTCATAATGAAATACATGTTTAGAAAAGTGCCCTGTTTCCATTTGTGTGGGGCCCACACCAGACTTTCAGATTTACTGCTGCCTGACAATGATGAAATAACCAAATTGGTGTTTGACAGGTGGATCGGCCCTGTTAATTACACACAGACATCTTAATAGTGTCAAATAAGTAAACAAAACAGAAGTCTATTTGAGACACACACAGTGGATGATACAATTTAGCACATGCGGTTGCAATTTATTTTTCCTTATTGTATTAGAATGGACAGCATCTCTGTAACAATATAAAGAATTGTAAGTACGTGGGACACTTAATCAAATTCTAACAACCAGCCTAATTAGTTTATTTAATGATATAGAGACGGGCATCAGACGAAGATATTAAGAACAAAAATACAATTTTATCCAAATACATTGAATCCAGTTTTACATGTAACAAAGATGTAATTACCGTTGCAGTGTCACAAATCCAGATCAAATTAATTTTGGGCTGGGCCTTAGGATCAGACAACAGAATCAATCCTCCTAATTAACTGCCAATTAGTAATCCCTAAATGAGGAGGATCAGCCTGTCTATACTGGAGAAGGCTGCTACGAAATGTACACTGTACAACTCTTTTTGAGTTATTAGATCATGTTGGCCTTTACTGTACCTAGGGTATTTTTAGAAAGCTAAACACGCAATGTAATTGTTTGCATGGCTTGTTCTGCATTGACAAAAGTGTCATTGTATCTATCACAAGGTCGTAATTCAAAATAAAAATGTGACACATGCTGTGGTGATAGAACACGGCAAATACCCCACAGTTCTAATCTCAAAGAATTTAAAATTTTGCAACCAGTAAATTACTGCCCTAAATGATTGTCATATGTGCCAGTTTTTATTTTATTTTATGTTTGGAAAGTTTTACTTTTTTATTTTTCATTTAATAACAGGTTACCGTGTCCAGTCAGCAAATACAAATAAACCACTAACTGTTTTTCATTTTTATTTTTTTTTTAAAATGTATTTAAATCCCTTTCTAAGATTATTAACACTGTTATGGAATAAAAAGCATTTTCTCAGGTCCTTTCCAGTCCTTTAGATTTTCAAGCCTGCTTGTCCCTCTTTGCCACTAACGAGATCTTTGTAAACTAAAGCTGCTCATTTTCCCTGCCAACTAACAGTTTGCAAGGCAAGCACACTGGGCTGTAAGTCACTGAACTTAAGTGTTCCTCTGCTGGCAAATTGATAGCATACTTTTATTATGTGTTGAACAATGACTACAGGGACCAGGGGAAAGATCCTCACAGCTCTACACATAATCTAGTTGACTAAATGAAACACATCCATTACATCAGTGGGATAATGAAAGCAACAGCAAGTGTCGGCCAGGACAATAGCATTTCAGTTTTCCGATGTTGTCAAAAGGGCCTGTCATAAATCATACCTAAAGCTTATTGAATATCAGGAGCTGCGGAGTGTGCAGAGAGCAGCAGTTTGTGTTCGGAGCTTGTGACGCAGGCATATTCCTCATCACATGCTCCATATATTCTACATGCTAAGGTCACAGCCTGTTTCTATGGATTTTAATGAGTCACTTATTAGGCTTGTTTCTTAGGGCTTATTATTTTGGGTATAGGAGGCTCCTGGCCTGTGACCAGGATTAGATGTATTCAGTACTGTAAGCTGTCACACCATACCTTTTTCTTTTTTTTTTTACAGCTGGTAAATACTTGAATATCAGAATTCCAAAAAAGGAAAAGAAAACTATTGCTATTATTATTGTTTCTCTCTGCAGTCTCCTTTTTTCTAGTTTTGCTTGTTCTTTAACCATTATTATATTTTTTTTACCAGGTTTACATTAAACAAACTAAAACAATCATATTAGATGTATCAGTACTGCATATAGCTTTAAATTAAGTAACTGTACACAGTATGATCACAGTACTGTATAGAGTTTTCAATTTAATATATAGTGGAATATGCTGAACAGTGCTGCTTTTCATAGGATACTATGAACTTAAGTGTTCCTCTCAATAAATACATTCCACAATATATATATATATATATATATATATATATATATATATATATATATATATATATATATATATTAGGCTAGGGTGCATCAGTCAACAGCACCAGGGCAATAATCACATCTATGGTGGTGAGCAGGGTATGTCCTACTGTGTCAGCATTAAAGACTTGAAAGGATCTTGTCAGGGTCCATTTAGCCCAGACTGATAGACTAACACAAAGGTTTGAAATGGCAACTACAGCTGGGACCTGCATGTTTCTAATTGCTACCTAAGCCAAGAGACACCATCCTCTATAGCATAGTGGTCAATTTACTACCTGATCTGGTTTTAACATCTTGATAACACAAATATACACAAAATGAACTTCTAAACCTGTAGCAATAGAATTTTATTTAAGCTGTAAAGATGACTTTATTGTGTCCAGTTGTGCACAGTGCACATTGACTAAATGGCCATTTCAC